>CBVK0100603434.1:0-16819 GCA_900067695.1 Picea abies | reverse complement strand
ATCCGAATACATTGATCTACCTATGTGCGGGTTAAGACCTTAACAAAAGAATTAAGCATGTGATACCATGATTTATCTTGAAAAACCCTTAAGGAAAAATTAGCTAAAAATATATTTGTTTTCTTGAAAAAATCAACCTTCAACCCTCTAGGCCTATTACAATGGAATATCTTAAATCTAAAGGCTTCATTAGATGCAATCTATGAGCTACCAAAACATGAGATGAAAACTATCATCATTAACCTAAAATGAATTTAACTCATTTAAAATGCTTTCACTTTCACTTTCTTCACTCAAGTTTAACCCAAAAATATACCATATTCATATAAAATCATTTAATGGTAAAGCATTTAACACTAAATTATTGAATATAGATTTATACACTGTTATAAACCCATTTTTTTTTCTGGTTTTTTTCACCTCTCTTCACCATAGATGTCATCCATTTAACCTTAAATCCATTATTTTTTCTGCACCATAGATGTGATGCATTTCACCTTAAATCCATTATTCTTTCTGCACCATACATGTATCCATTTCACCTTCAATCCATTATTCTCAAAAACAACAAACAAATACAGTTTTGTGTTTTTAAGTAAATTTATGTAAAAAATGTAGCTATGAGAAGTTACACACCTCCACTATCCTTCCATAAATTTGATCAAGTTCACCCATAATCCATTATTCTCAACACAGGCACAATATTTCCGTAGATTTGATCAAATTCACCTTTAATCTATTATTCTCAACAAATAACACATACAACGTTTTTTTTTGTGGTTCTATGTAAATTTATGAAAAAATTAACAATTAAAAATGACAGATGAAGTGAGATTTTTCTTTTGTTTTGGAAAGAGAAAAGTAAAAAAAAAAAAAAAAATGGAATAAATACAAATCTTGATAAGCATATATTTAAGAATAATAATTAACTATTAAGTGAATATTTTTTAAAAGCTATTTAGAGTGAGGTGTTGGCTTGGTTTATTAGTATATGGTTTTTTAAAGCTTTGCTTTAATTTTCAAAGTCTTTTATTATAATTTTCAAAGTCATTTACTATAATGTTAAGTACTGTTAAAACTATTAAAAGTAATTAATCATTTGAATGAAACCATCACCAATGGATACTCAGGAAACATTAAGCACTGTGTAAACTGTCTGGTACATGCTTGGTACATCATGTCCATCATCTAAAGAACAAAATGAACCAGACAATAAAACATAAGTTAATGATTAGTTCACTGAATGGTGCTTAATATTTTTTTATTGTAATTATCCCATTAACAAAATAAAACCATCCCATAGCTATTAAATTCAAAAAATGTCTATACTGTCTTTCCGTAGCACTGGGAAATCAATCAGATGGAATGCATGCCGACCTCATTTGCTGAGACAAAAAAATACAAACCACAAGTTTAAAGGATTTTGATATACCAAAACAGCTGCATGAGCTGCAATGATGTCAGCACAAGATACAACACCGGGATAGCTCTCTTCAATTTTTAATTTTTACTTTTGCCTCCTTGATAACCATGCAAGCTAACACAGAGATCTCAGCGATATTTCTAACCCTTTTACTTGAAAATCTATGTTTTTTTCCACTATGGATTTTATGGATTTAGTTATGTGGTTATGAGTGTTTGCAGCAGAAGTGTAAATTGATTGACAAGTACAGTATAAATAAATGGAAGGAAATATATAAAAAAGAGCTGTCAAATTCGATTCTCATCCAATTATGGTAGAGAACATGTCATCTCTACCATTATGGTAGAGAACATACAATCTGGAACCCATCCAAATTCCAAATTTCAATAAGGGGACTCCTCTTGGTGTAATCAGGTGGGCTCGAGGCTGATTTTCAAAATGGTAAATAAATAATTTTTTTGGAATAGTAATTCTTAGTTTTTATGTTATGACAAAGGCGTTTGTTTAATAACAGGATGGTCCAAGAAACTTTTGTGACCAAACAGGTGGTCTCTGCAATTCCAATTATCCTGTTTAATCACCGTTGAAAAACGTCACATATTGTTTGCCCTTATCCATCTCTCCTGCTTTGTCCATTGTATTGATTTCCCTCGTCCGAGCTCTAATCGTGGGACGAGAAAGTTATATGGTAACATCCGGACTTAGCGCTGAATAACTTGTTATTAAACATGCCTCAACGGAAAAGTGTAAGCTCACATGGATCCCTTCAAATCCTTAAAACGATTATAAGACATGATGATAGAGCCTAAGATTTTTGGAAATTTCTAAGCATGCATCTTATCTGTTCCTTATCTAACATAGAATTTACAACCGGTTTCATCCTTAACAGGCTAGAGTTAGGAAGATTGCGTTGAAGGCATAATATGCTTACACACACTTAATCCCCCTCCATCCGAGACGTATGGTTATTCACCTTATGCCACATTTTACCTGTCAAGCATCTTCTATTACAATATTTATTACTTTGTTGCAGGCTGCATATTGTTTACTCATCAATATGTTTATTGTCATGTTGCAGTTAGTGTAATATAATGTTACAATGGGCTGTTAATGCTGCCCTCAATCCATATGTCATCTTTGTTTCCATCCCAATGTTCTACCCAATATGTTAGGGATAAATAATTCCATGCAATTTAAATTTAAAATTCTAAAGAGTGGTAAACATTATACACCCAACAACAAAGTAACACACTTGAATCTAAAGGTTGTATAAAATAGGATATACAAACATGTATATCCCAACACACAAAGATAATTGTGATAATTTCCCACTAAGAACATGATTGTTAGGCCATTTGTGAAGTCCTTTGAAGGGTCAAGCACATTGTTTATGGTTCAATGCAACAAGCAGGGCTAGGAACGATGTTTATAGTTCAATGCAACAACCATGTTAGTTTCCCATGATTTAGTCATATCTTTCATGCAAGTACTACTTTTTCATAGATACATTCTTTCTATGTTTTTTATTTATTGTTAGAGTGGATAATGAGCTTGGCAATGGGAATCCATTTTATGCACCTGGTTATGTTACATTGAGCAGAAACAAAAATATCATAGAAATTACCAACAGAACAACAAAATATAGAGAACAACACACACTAAAATGATACCTTTATTGAAATGGGAGCAGTGTTTACTTGCATCTTTGAGGGAGCAACCTTCAGTAGAGAAACACTTTATTAAAATAATTCTCAAGACAAATACTTCTCATGCCCTCGACTCATATTTATACTAAATCTATCTACCAAAAGAACAATCTAGAGGAAGATATTTCTAGAAGCATAAGCTTCTATTAAGTCTTCTTACATTTGATTTGTTCACCTTATTAACTAAGCCTTATTTATTAATATTTTTCTTTATTACATGGAAACTATATGATTCTACCTATGTGAGGGGTTAGGGATGTTAGGTCCTAAACATGCCCTCCCCCTTAAAAAGAACCTTTTCCTCAAAGCTTGAGATGAGGAAATTGTTGCAGAATGGTAGCCAGTTCCTAGGTGGCATCTTCTAGTTGTGTGTCCTTCCACTGAAGTAAAACTTCCTTGATGGTTCACTGGCGGACACGATGCTTGCGTTGGTCCAAGACTGCTCGTGTATGTAACCAAATGGAACCTTCTTCATCCAACTCAGGTACACTGGTTTGAGTCTGACACATAGTGTCGAGCACTTTCTGTAAGAAGGAAAGTTGAAACATGAAAAAACGATGGAGCTTAGAGTGACTAAGAAAATCTAACTAGTAGGTCACTGGCCCCACTCTCTTGATAATACGATAACGACCATAAAATTTTGGGGAGAGTTTCTAACAGTGATGGGATTTGATTGAAGTCTGCTTATAAGGTTGCAAATGAAGAAACACTTGCCCCCTTTAGTAAATTCACATTCAGAACGGACCTAATTTGCTTTTTGTTTCATGTGATTCTAATCTATGACCAAATTTTCTTTGAGAGTACGAAGAATGGCCATGCAGACTGTAAGAGTTTGATCCACCTGTTGAACCTTGGAGATATTGTTGTAGGTGAATCCCCCTGGGGACAAGTGGATTCCCTCTTGGTCTCTAGACTCCTAAGGCCAAGATAGAAAAGTGCTTAACATGGACACTGACTTCCTTTTAGATCCTATCAAGCTAATGAATGAAAGAGAAGGAGAAAGATATGTACCTTATTAGCGATGTTTGTCCTTTCAAATTCTTGGTTGAGCTTCGATCCTGAGCTCCCTCATAGATCATGTAGGAAAAACAAAGATACAATGGACTTCCTACTCTACTAAGATTAGCTCAATCATAGATCCATCTACTATAGACAAACTCATATGGAACAAACATAAGTTTGAAAGAAACTGGCCAAGCATTGATTATTAATGAGAACAAGTAAAAGTACTTACAATCCTTTGAATGACGGTGCAATAGCTTCTTCCAGTTCTCCTTGTCCAACCCCTTTGCTCAAGTAATCTACACTGATTTCTTTGATGACATCTCACTCATGAGATCATAAGTTTCACATCTCCAATCTTTTCCATGTACCTTTCACCATGAGAAGGCCTTCTTATATAACCTTGGATAGGTCCAACCACTTGAGAGATCTTTGGGATAAGTTGAGGATTCCTCTCCTTCAATTGAGGATCTTCCCTAATATCATGCCTTGACCATCTATTCGAATCCAACTACCTTTAGGAGTTGAGGGATTCTTCTCTGATTTGCCTCAACAAACCCAAAATTTGCTAAAAAAATGGTAGTGCTCCCCCAAAAGGGTGCACAGGGCACTCAAACACTCCCCCAAAGAGGCACAGGGAGCACCAGCACTCCCTGACAGTGGGTAGGGGAGCGATCCTCTCCAAAATTCATTTTTTAGTGGTTCTTTCAGTGCCAAAAGGTTTGTACTCCCAGTCAAGTGACTTCTCTTCTTCAAAACTAGTCTTTGGGGTATTTTAAGTGTCTTTGTGATGTCATTAGAGGCACAACATGGGAAAGATGGCAATATGATGTTTTTTGACACTTGCAATACTTGTAGTCAATATGCGACACTTGCAGACAAGATGCAACACTTACAACACTTGTAATGACGACACTTGCGACACTATCAAAGTGAGTAATTTTGAGGTGTAACAGATTGCCCCCCAAAGTATGAAGTTAGAAGACGATGATGACTAAAGTACTAAGTAGACTTTTTCGAGCAAGGGTATGGACGCAAAGAAACCAGAAAAAGCTGCACACAACCATCAAACAAATATTATGACATGTTTCAAACCTAAGGCAAGCATACCTATGCTTGAGTGATAAAGACTTTTTAGGTATGGCCGCCATAAAATACATTGTGAATCACTAATTATATTGAAAAAATGGTATAGCCACTACAGATACAATGTGGATCTATACTCCTATGACCTGAACTGATCATAGCCATGAAGAATACATAGTGGATCTACGAGATGGCAAGACATAGCCATGACCAATACAAAGTTGATCTATGTAACAGTATATGTGTCATAATTCAAAAGAACACCTTAACAACCTGGGCAAAGTACATATAAGAGATGAATCAACCCAGGGTCTTCTTATCGATCCTAATGTAGTACGAATGTAACCATGTGAATAGACGTCCTAATGTCGAACATGGAAGAAATCACTTGATTATCGATCAATGATGTAAACCTTTAACAAGCACGAGGGACATCACCGTTGATGTCAATGATTCCCAAGGTACTCAAGTACATTCCAACGAATGTGAATGAATGAGATGAAGTCGAACATCCGTGGAATCATCCGATCAAAGGTCAATGATGTAAACCCATTGTCGGATGTGAGGAGGTCTACCATTGAGGCATGTAGGTCCCAAGGTACTAACTGGTTTCTAAGTCTAGTTCCTGCATAATGTGCTGAAGTCGACAGGAATAGACTCATCGAAGGAGGGCCTTGATGTATCCCCCATCAATGACATGAAACTGACACAGAGATGTAACTGGTAGATCAAATGAACATGGACTAACATGGGTATTGAAACAAGATATTTGTGATGGTTGACTCTCGAGGTAGATACTTCCCTTGAACACTAAGGCACAACAACAGAAACTTGATATGGACCAAAACATGATAATGCAGTGGATACGGTGACTTTCGTCGTTTAACCCAAAGGAGTAACATAAAATCAGAGGAATGTCTCAGTGCAGAGGTTCAGCGGATTAAAATGTGTTAAAAGGAAAAGTGCCTTATTCAAGGGCGATCGTAATAGCTATTGGTAGTGTTCTCAAAAAACTGCTTGGCTTGCTTCTTTCAATTTCCCCCCCATCCAGATAGACTAATACCTCTTTTTAATTTAAGAAGCTCGAGGAGGGTAACACATGCTTGATATGAATCACCTTTGGTAAGTGCCTCTTCCTTTGTTTAACGAACTGGAAGAAGTAAGGGTTCGATCCCATATGGGCCCTTCAATGTATGATTGTTTAACAAGTCCAGAGAAGGTAAACTCGGTGGTTTTCATATTTAGAGAGTCTGAAAACAACTTAAAGACAACTCCAATGTTTTCCTTTTTCATAATGTTAGTCTCACGAGGCCTAAAAAGAGATAAATTATCACTCGAAAGACGCCCTTTCAAAGCTTTTAATGAGTGGGAAAGGAAGCAATATCACTCGGCGATATTTTCATGTTTAGAGAGTCTGAAAAGAGCTTAAAGACGACTCCAAGGGGTTCCTTTTTCGTATATCCATGCAGGTCCAAAAAAGAAATAAAAGTTTACTCAGTTGCATTCTCATGTATTTACGAGCATGAGAAAGAACAAAGACTAGGCTCGATATGCCCCCATCTTGAAAACTATGGTATTAACTCTAGAATGATCATCAAAGGACGGAGACATGTCCTCCAAGCTTCAATTCATTCACTAACTTTGAGGTTGTCACAAATTTCTCTACTAGATGGATAAAAATGTGACTGTTTCATTTTTTAACGAGCTTGACATAGGAAAAGAACTATGCTCAGGGTTCTGGGTTCAATCCCTAGATTGTTGTTTCATTTTTTAATGAGCTTGCTACAGAGAGGAAAACTATGCTCAAGGCCTGTTTCATTTTTTAACGATCTTGCTATAGAGAAGAGAAACTGTGCTCGTGACCTATGTTTCATTTTTTAACGATCTTTCTATAGAGAAGAGAAATTTTGCTCCTGGACTCACCTTGATCATGGCTTCCAAGAGAATAATGCTCTGGAAGAACACCATGTCAAGGGACAAAACACGGTCATGGATTCCAAGAGATATTCACTGGATGGAAGAAAATCACTCTGGAAGGGACACATGTCAATGGTCTCATCAGGGGTAAGGAGATCAAGCTCCAATAGCCCTACCAAAGAGATCACCATGTCAACGACCGGATCCAAATCATCAAAATTTGAAGGCATGGGAGATGATAAAAAATCAACATCAGGAGGGAAGATAGAGTGTATATATCCCCGAATTTCTTCATGAGGAAGAAAAGAGGATCGATGATGGTTATCATCCCGAGGTAGCTCGCCAATGCTCAACATTTCCATAATAGATTCATTAGAGGGAAAAATTGGGGAAATGTAGTCGATCGCAAACGACAAGGAGCATAATCGGGATGGGATCGAGTAACTTTCGGGTGCCAATAGATGTTGTTCATATAAAGAGGGAGAAGTGGATTGGATAGAAACGTATGATGTTTTAGCTGGACTAAGTGGCACAGTGTCACCTAGTGCATTGAATTCCAATGGACTAGGTACAATCCAAGGGTCAGATGATTCCAAAGACTGATAAGACGTGGTCGAAATCATATCGACGGTGGCAATATGATGTGTAGTTGGTAGAAGTGGTGTAGGGAAGGTACCCATAAGGCTAGAATCTTTCAACAAGCCAACACCAATGCTTTCATACGTGATATTATGAAAGTACTTTGTAGACTTTTTCGAGCAAGGGTATGGATGTAGAGAAACCGGAAGAAGATGCACACAACCATCAAACAAATATTATGACATGTTTCAAACCCAAGGAAAGCATACCTATGCTTGAGTGATAAAGACTTTTTAGGTATGGCCACCATAAAATACACTATAGATCCATAATTATATTGAAAAAATGGTATAGCCACTGTAGATACAATGTGGATCTATACTCCTATGACCTGAACTGATCGTAGCCACAAAGAATACACAGTGGATCTACGAGATGAAAAGACATAGCCATGACCAATACAAAGTGGATCTATGTAACAGTATATGTGCCATAGTTCAAAAGAACACCTTCACAACCTGGGCAAAGTACATATAAGAGATGACTCAACCCAGGGTCTTCTTATCAATCCCGATGTAGTACGAATATAACCATGTGAATAGATGTCCTGATGTCAAACATGGCAGAAACCACTTGATTACCAGTCAATGATGTAAACCGTTAACACGCGCGAGAAGAGATCACCGTTGATGTCAATGATTCCCAAAGTACTCTAGTACATTCCAATGAATGTGAATGAATGAGCTGAAGTCGAACATTCGTGGAATCATCTTATTAGAGGTCAATGATGTAAACCCATTGTCGGATGCGAGGAGGCATGCCATTGAGAAATGCAGGTCCCAAGGTACTAACTAGTTTCTAAGTCTAGTTCCCGGATAATGTGCTGAAGTCGACAAGAATAGACTCGTCGAAGGAGGGCCTTGATGTATCCCCCATCAACGACATGAAACTGACACATAGATGTAATTGGTAGATCAAATGAACATGGACTGACATGGGTATTGAAACAAGATATTTTTTATGGTTGACTCTCAAGGTAGATACTTCCCTTGAACAATGAGGCACAACATCAGAAACTTGACATGGACCAAAACACGATAATGCAGTGGATACGGTGACTTTCGTCAGGTGACCCAAATGAGTAACAAAAACTCAGAGGATTGGCTCAGTGCAGAGGTTCAGCGGATTAAAATGTGTGCAAAGACAAAGTGCCTTGTTCAAGGGTGACCGTAATAGCTACTGGTAGTGTTCTCAAAAAACTGTTTGGCTTGCTTCTTTCAATTTTCCCCCCATCCAGATAGACGAGTACCTCTTTTTAATTTAACGAGCTCGAGGAGGGTAACACATGCTCGATATGAATCACCTTCGGTAAGTCTCTCTTCCTTTTTTTAATGAATTGGAAGAAGTAAGGGTTCGATCTCGTATGGGCCCTTCAATGTATGATTGTTTAACGAGTCCAAAGAAGGTAAACTCAGTGGTTTTCATATTTAGAGAGTCTGAAAACAACTTAAAGATGACTCCAATGTTGTCCTTTTTTGTAATGTTAGTCTCACGAGCCTGAAAAAGAGATAAATTATCACTCTAAAGACACCCTTTCAAACCTTTTAATGAGTGGGAAAGGAAGCAAGATCACTCGATGATCTTTTCATGTTTAGAGAATTTGAAAAGAGCTTAAATATGACTCCAGGAGGTTCATTTTTCATATATCCATGCGGGTCTGAAAAAAGAGATAAAAATTTACCTGATTGCAATCTCATGTATTTACGAGCATGAGAAAGAAAAAATATTAATCTCGGTATGCCACCATCTTGAAAGCTGGGGGATTAACTCCAAAATGATCATCAAAGGCTAGAGACATGCCCTCCAAGCTTCAATTCATTCATCGACTTTGAGGTTGTCACCAATTTCTCTACTAGATGGAGAAAAATGATAAGAGTGGATGAAATGAATGTTCAGAAGAGGTGATTGATTCATTTTTTAATGAGCTTGACACGGGAAAAGAACTATGCTTAGGGTTTCAGGTTCAATCCCCAGATTGTTGTTTCATTTTTTAACGAGCTTGCTACAGACAGGAAAACTATGCTCAAGGCCCTTGTTTCATTTTTTAATGATCTTGCTACAGAGAAGAGAAACTCTGCACGTGACCTCTGTTTCATTTTTTAATGATCTTTCTATAGAGAAGAGAAACTGTAATCGTGGACTCACCTTGATCATGGCTTCCAAGAGAATAATGCTCTGGAAGAACACCATGTCAAGGGACAAAACTCATTCATGGCTTCCAAGATATCTTCACTGGATGGAAGAAAATCACTCTGGAAGGGACACATGTCGAGGGCCTCGTCAGGGGTAAGGAGATCAGGCTCCAATAGCCCTACCGAAGAGATCACCATGTCAACGACCGGATCCAAATCATCGGAAATCAAAGGCATGGGAGATGATAGAAAATCAACATCAGGAGGGAAGATAGTGTATATCTCCCTGAATTTCTTCATAAGGGGGAAGAAAAGAGGATCGATGATGGTTATCATCCTGAGGTATCTCGTCAATGCTCAACATTTCCATAATAGATTCATCAAAGGGAAAAATTGGGGAAATGTAGTCGATCGCAAATGACAAGGAGCGTAACCGGGATGGCATCGAGTAATTGTCGGGTGCCAATAGATGTTGGTCATCCTAAGAGGGAGAAGTGGATTGGATAGAAATGTATGATGTTTCGGCTGGACTAAGTGGCACGGTGTCACCTAGTGCATTGAATTCCAACGGACTAGGTACAATCCAAGGGTCAGATGATTCCAAAGATTGATAAGTCGCGGTCAAAATCATATCGACGGTGGTAATATGATGTGTATTCGGTGGAAGTGGTGTAGGGAAGGTACCCATAAGAATAGAATATTTCAACAAGCCAACACCAATGATTTCATACATGATCTTGTGGTATCCCAAGAAAGGAATGTTGTTGGTAGCAGAAGCGCGAACATCGGTCGTGAAAAAATCTAACTGATCAACAGTGACAATTTTTCCCTGATGAGGAAATTGTACACAGTGAAAGACCGACGAGGCAATGACAGTCATAGCATAAAACCAACTTCTTCAAAGTAACAAGTTGTAATCGAGGGGAGCATCGACCACCTCGACATCAACAATGAGAGTTTTTCCACCCAATTGGATGGGCAAGGACTGTAAAATCCCATGGGGATGAAAACCTCGCCCATCGAATGCACATAACATCGTTGGGGATTTTTTAAGTGCGGGTGATTTTAAACCTTTCCAATAGGCTAAAGACATGACACAAGTTGAGGCTCCCTCATCCAGAATAGTTCG
Source organism: Picea abies (assembly GCA_900067695.1). Classification (NCBI taxonomy): domain Eukaryota; kingdom Viridiplantae; phylum Streptophyta; class Pinopsida; order Pinales; family Pinaceae; genus Picea; species Picea abies. Next base: position 5,785 of record CBVK0100603434.1, on the reverse strand, counting down.
ATGGATTTGTTGATTGTGAACAACAACATCAACTTGGAAAGCAAGTTGGTGGGAGAGTCGAGACGTATAATTGTCCAGGTTAAACATGATATGGTTGGACGAATCAAGATCAACAGTGTCAATAGCGGCCAAGAGCATTCTACATTGACTGGGGTAGTGTTGTAGAACTTCTAATGCAGACATAGCACACGGTGCTTGAGCCAAATCTTCAACAATGTTGTAGTTTTGGGTGGCACATGAACTAGGATTAAAGGTAGATTTACAGATAGTGCTCTTAGGAGGGCATAAGATAGAGTCGAACATAGGTTTCTCAATATGAAGTGGTCCATATGGAGGACTAACCGATGGAGGACTAACGGAGGATGGTGATGGATCCGGTAAAGTACGGGTACCGTTAGTGACTTTTCCTTTGTCAGGGTTACCTGGTGTGTTGTATGTCTTAGAGCGAGTGGTCAGATTAATCCCATTAAACATATAAATATGTGCACTAGTCGAGGCCTCATCATGAGGATGGCTAGAACTACCCCTAGGAGAGGGGGTTTGAGAAACAATGGATTGTTGTTGTGGAAAAGGTTGAGTAAGCACAGGGGGTTGTGAATTTCCTTGGAAACATTTGGCCACTTCATTGCGATGTGGACAGTCTCAAGTGTAGTGATTGTCACCACAAATGATACATGGGAATTTCAGTTTCCGTTTTGGTTGCTTTTCGGTAACACGTGTTTGAGCTTGATGTTTTGGTTGTTCATTGTTATTAGAATTTTTTGATTTATTTTTTGTCTTCTTCTTACCTCCAGATTGTTGTGAAGGGGTAGATTGAATTGCATTCACCTCAGAGATCTAAGTTTGGGGATAGGTAGAGGAGAGTGTGGATGATTGGGAAGTAGATTGAGTTTTGACGAAACCGTTAACACCGTCCGCATGAGATGAGGATGATGGCTTGGATGGATCAATATTAGCTCGAGAAACATTTGGAAGTAAATCATACAAAGTACCAGCTTTCCAATAAACCAAATCTAAGTATTGAGCCCGAGCGATGGTTTCTTGCTTAGTGACAGCACCACCCATAGCAACATCGTGAGCGATCGGGGGTAAAAGTGATTTAGTGAACCATTCAACCAATAATATGTCAGGAATGATTACCTTGATCATCCTTCATTGTCGTCTCCACTCATGAATATGGTCAGAGATATGCACAGAATCAGTTTGATGAAGGGAGGTCAAGAGTTCAGTACCCATCTCATAGTGAATAGGTAGTTGAAAGTGCGTGAGGAAAGACATGGCAAGGGATTTGAAATCATGAAAATAATCATGTGGTAGTTCGATGTACCACTTTGTTGCTGAGCCCGTAAGTGTTTGCTGGAAAAGACACAAATGTATAGAATCATCCATGAGGGAGTTTGATGAGCACCACAAATGGAAAGTCATCACATGGTTATTTGTATCTTCTCCAGATTTTTCATCAAATTTCAGAATATCGGAAGGAAGTTTAGCTGGAATAACTGGCCAAACCGGTGAATGAAAAATAGGATCATTAGTTAACCGAGACAAGTCTAGGAGATCCAGATTCGCAAGGAAAGGTAGTTCTCGGTTAATTTGCGGATGATACTAGTGTGGCATAGGAACACCAGTAGGACCATAAACTGGGTTAGGTGGATAGTTGTAACCATTAGGTCCTCCTACATACGGTTTTTGCATACCATGATAAACATGATTTGATGATGGCTGAGAAACATTTGCAGAACCCGGTGGGTTTTGAGCATTATAAGCTGGGTTATTTTCTTGCCCATGAGGAGGATAAAAATTGTTCCCTTGAGGAGGGTAAGGAGTAGATCCCAGAGGCGGATACACATTAGGCCCATGGGGAGTATAAGGTTGTTTTCCTTGAGGACTCTAGGTGGTGTTTGGGATGTCACCCGGATAAGGTTGTCCATAAGATGGTCTAGAAGGAACATGATTTGATACTCCTCCTTGTGGGTTATGATATGAGTGACCCCCAATGTGGGGTTGGGTAAATGTGCCTCCAGAAGATACTCCCTAGGCTTGTGAAGGATTCCTAGTAGACGAAGGTTGCCCCCCTGCTAGTGGTTGATTAACGACTGGAGTATGACTGGAAAAGGGAGGTTCCCCTCCGGGAAGAACATGAAAAGGCGGTTGTCCCCCGGGAGGGGTAGGCCCGCCATAGGATGGTGGTATTCCAGGAGGGATAGATCCACTAGATGGTGGTTTCCCTCCAGTCATTTTTATTTGGTTGGAAAGGGTATGCATTCTTGGGTGAAAATATGTCCCAGCAGGATCGTGCAGAACATGTGGAGCTGTAGAGTGAAAGTTTGTAAAAGTGGGGGTAGGGATTGAAGTGCCTTGGGAATGAGTAGAGCTGATGAGTCTGACATTAGGATAGACTTGTGTTGATGCAACAGTAGGGTGAATGACCTAATTGATGGGGTGATTCATCATTTTCCAGATGGCCCACTTTCAATGGGAGGGTCATGAGGATTACAGGGTTGTTGAAAGGATTCAAAATACTCATAGAGATCGTGTCTTGATGAAGTCCTCCATACAGAACGAGCAGGTGTGGGATTTGTGTCTACTACAATGGTAGGATGAACAAGAGTCCTATACTCATCACCAAAGGTTGGTTCTGTGGATCCCATATATGTGTCAATAAAAGCTCTCGTAGGTAATTGTGGGACCTCTTCGTCTATGACATTCCTAAGGGATTCTAAATGAAGCAAAAGTGGTTCGAGAGGAATGGTCGACATAGATGTGCGAGGAGTGGGATTCTTAACCATAACCAAAGAACCTTCTGAATTGTCTAACGGAGGAGCAACAACACTCCCAGCATCAGATTGATTTTCTACCTCTCCACGGTAGTTGTCTTCTAGAGGGTTAGGAGGTAAGGGTTGTTAGCCTTCTGAAGGAATCCCTTGCATCCTACATGATCGGCGAAGACCTTTATTGTCTACAGGCTCAATTTTGGAGAAAAATAGTACACGCTAAAAATCTAGGGCCAACTAACAAAAAGAAACAACATACGCTAATAAAATCTAGGAATCAAAACCAAGCAAACAAGACTTCTCTCGATGATCGTACTAGTTGGTAATGAAATCCAGCGTCGCGTGATCAAGTCAAGAAGGGGCTAGGATATGGTGGAATAGTTACAATAGCAACCTGCTTAATAGAATTTCACCTTGGTGCAAGCTTCCACGCATTAATTGTGGATTTACCCTCCAAGGAGCCCGAGTGAGCTTGACCAATGTATGTCCCAGGTACAGTGAGACTTCCCTTAATTGTCACCTTGTGTACGTACCTAAGGATTATGGAAACTAAGGACACCAACTTGCAGTTATCCCTTGGGTAGGTACAGTCGACAATCCGATCCGAACGTATGGGCAGGATAACAAGTCTGAAATAAACTCAAGAGGATCCTACACATAATCATGGGTATACCCTCAAGTGACCCCCAATATACGATCCGACCACTACAAACAGTTGAACCACGGAGGGATAATCTGTGTAACTCTCCCAAATGTGACCTCGTGTGTAACCCCTGTGTGAGAGGGGGATCCCAGAAAGCCTATACAACAATTGGATTTGACTCTCCCTATCTCAAGATGCTAATGTTTGTTTTGAAAAATTTGGAGATTTGTACTCACAGCCTAATCCAAAGTGCTAATCCTAGTCTAATGTTGGTGGAAGATCCTAAAAATAAAAATGTTCTAGATAATTTTTAACTAGTGTTCATTTTACAAATTTTCTTTACTCAAAGGGTGTATGACAATGAAACCAATGGTATGATAACTCAATTCCCAAAAATGCACAAGAATATGATAAGAAATTGTTTCTTTCGATGAATTCCTATTTAAGGGAAGGAGAAAAGTTGTTTTCACTATCAAACACTAATATGCAATGTCCTCAATCAATTTGTTTCTCACTCAAATCCAATGCAATGCTAAAAATTTCATAAATGCCTTCTAATATCCAACCCAATCACTAAAATATGTCCTTTTGTTTTATATTGGAATGATAATCAAATGTAAAACTTCCAAATTTCAATTAGACTTCAGGATTAAACAATCAGAAGAAAACCTCACACAAAACAAAAAATACACTCTCATCGTGAAATAGACAAGAAGAACAAAGATAACTAAATTTCAAACAAGAACCCAAAAAACCTCAAACAAAAGATAAATGATGGAAATTTGACCTCAAAGATCAAATGAAATGGTTCACTGACCTTTGGATTTCCTCACAAAAAAATTCCACTCAGTCGGATAAAGGAGAAGAAGACAACAAGTTAAGTCTAGGTCTACAAGGACAAAGAGTGACTTCAAGGCAAGGAAAGAAAATGTAAAATTCTCAAACAAGAGGAGATCAATCCTTACAAAACAATGTGTTGAAGGCCAATACCAAGATGGACTGAGAGTATGAGACCCTGAGCAAATGCCAAAACCAAGAAATAACTTCAGAAAATGAAAAATCTGGAGAATGTCTCATAAAAATGGGGTAGCGCTCTTGTGTAAGGGGCACCAGAGCATTCCAACGCTCCGTGTAAGGATAAATGGGAGTGCTAGCGCTCTGAAAAAATAGGGGGGGAGCACTCTGCTCCAAAAACTCAGAAAAAAAGCACAAAATCTCAAACTCAAAGAAATTCAGTCAATCAAGGTGATCATGATGACATAAAGAGGCAATCAAACAAATATAAGAATCAAAATGACAATATGGAGAGGGTAAAATCAGTGGGAAAAGGGCCAAAAAAAATCCAATAATAGAAACAAAAATCAGAGCTCCTCCCCATCGGAGTCGCCAATTTATGTTGTAGGTGAATCCCCCTACGGACAAGTGGATTCCCTCTTGGTCTCTAGAATCCTAAGGCTAAGACAGAAAAGTGCTTAACATGGACACTGACTTCGTTTTATATCCTATCAAGCTAATGAATGAAAGAGAAGGAGAAATATATGTACCTTATTAGCAACGTTTGTCCTTTCAAAGTCCTGGCTGAGCTTCGATCTTGAGCTCCCTGATAGATCCTGTAGGACAAACAAAGATACATTGGAATTCCTCCTCTACTGAGATTATCTCAATCATAGATCCATCTACTACAAACAAACTCATATGGAACAAACATAAGTTTGAAAGAAACAAGCCAAACATTGATTATTAGTGAGAACAAGTAAAAGTACTTACAATCCTTTGAATGAAGGTGCAACAGCTTCTTCCAGTTCTCCTTGTCCAACCCCTTTTCTCAAGTAATCTACACTCATTGCTTTGATGACATATCACTCATGAGATCATAAGTTTCACATATCCAATCTTTTCCATGTACCTTTCACCATGAGAAGGCCTCCTTATATAACCTTGGAGAGGTAACCACTTGAGAGATATTTGGGATAAGTTGAGGATTCCTCTCCTTCAGTTGAAGATCTTCCCTAAGATCATGCCTTGACCATCTATTCCAATCCAACTACCTTCAGGAGTTGAGGGATTCTTCCCTGATTTGCCTCAAAAAACCCAAAATTTGCTAAAAAAAGGGTAGCTCTCCCCCAAAAGGGTGCACAGGGTGCTCAAACACTCCCCCAAAGACACTCAAGGAGTGCCAGCACTCCCTGACAATGGGTAGGGGAGCACTCCTCTCCAAAATTCATTTTTTAGTGGTTCTTTAAGTGTCCAAAGGTTTTTACTCCCTATCAAGTGACTTATCTTCTTCAAAACTAGTCTTTTGGGTGTCTTAAGTGTCTTTATGATGTTGTTAGAGGCACGACATGGGGAAGATGTGAGATCGGAAGAG
>CBVK0100603433.1:0-16821 GCA_900067695.1 Picea abies | reverse complement strand
GAAAGAAATTTTATACAACTGATTCCCCCCCCCCCCCTCTCAGTTGACTTATCATGTTCAACAATCCCAAGATTGAGTCACGCTACACAAATTGTAACAACGGAAGCAACAATCTCTTTTCAAACAACCTTAAGAAGAAAAATTAAATCAAACAACTGTGCGCACCAACATACTAACCACACAGTACAATTGTGTGCACAACCATCTGGCGTCATGCACCACTTATGTTATTATTGTGCATGGAATCAAATTCCTTAACCGCACACACATGAGTTCCAACCTCTAAAGCACATAGGTTATAATCCTACACACCTGGTCACTCAATCCTTTTCTTGATGACACATAACCCAAAATCACAAGGTTAAACTTAACAAGAAAAGTTACCATCAACTGACATACTCATTCATAACTACAATTAAAGGATAAAAACACCATACTTATTTGCACAAGAAACATTAAACCAAATAACAACAAATACTTATATACAACACATACAATAATTTAACCCACGTCAAACATAGAAAAAAATGCATGCAGTAACCAAGACAAGTACATAATGAACACTTATATTAAATGAAATTCACCAACTAAGGCCTTGACTCAAACATTCCTCCCAGTGATAGACGTTGTTTCTCATAATGTTTCAGCAATAGGTCACCCCCGAGCTGGGGCACAACTCCACCAGGGAAAAAAGGGTCCTAGCAAAAAGATATGGTATGAAACTCAATAGAATTTCCCAGTATTAAGTCATCGTTGTTGCCCTAGCCCAAATTCCCTCATTCCCCATGAACCTATCACACCCAAGTAAGTGTGCCCCTTCTTTGCTCAAAATTTCTTTGGCTGCCCCACTTCCCTTCCTAGGGTTACCAACAATAGGCTGGAAAGGAAGTCTTTGGACCTTTCGGCTAATGCTCAGTGCACCAGGGAACAACTCTCGGCAAAACTCTCTCTTGGAGAGTATGCTCACGGGTCTGGAAACAACTCCACAACAACCAATCTCTCACCCAGAGAGACTTCTCATGGTCTGCCAACCCAACTCTTTGACATTGAAACTATGGAATTAGCCCCACAACTCCTTACAATATTTTCACTTTAGATAAGGTAATAATCATATTTTTCATATAGTCCAACCCCTTTCTACTCACAAGATATCGTTACATGAATTCCCTTCCCTAAATCCTGGATCATCTCCCATGCAATAATCGTGATAATGATTCCCAAAATACACTAAGGAAAAAAATATATATTTCATGTCTTCCACTTGACACTTTTCACCTCCAAAAGTAGCTTTAAGCCACCTGGTGACCAGTTCCCTACCCTTGGGAACTTAGGATAAAAACATATCCACATTACCCTTTTCAAAAATATTATTAAAATATTCCTCCCTTTTCCCTTTTTCGGTGAAGTAGACCCGCCATGTCTTTTCCATCTGAGTCAGTCAGCATGCAATGATGCAATATTATATTAATATTCATGATTACATTTACATGGATAGGTGCACTGGCCAATCTGCATCCAGGCTCACTAGCCTCATAATCACACAAGCTCTCTTGCCTCAAAACATAAACATTCATTCCCACACACTAACCTAAGTGTGCACAACATAGTGCAATGTGCACACTTTCCCAAGTGTGTGCAACACACAAACTTTTTGCACCCTCTCTTTGATAGAACTTCTCCATGCACTTTCCCAAGTACAGACAACACCAAAAACTAGGTGTCAACAGCTTACTAGCCTATATTTTTATTACATTTACACTTGGTATCAATCGGCTCACCAGCCTATGTACAATTACAAAGGGTTATGGATCAAGGACATTACAATCCCCTCCCCCTTATCTATGCACTATCCGCAGTGCATCATACACACATGTACAACAAAATTTCAAACATCATAAAAAAGATGAGGATACATTGCTTGCATAGCATCCTTGTGCTCCCAGGTTGCATCCTTAGGACCGTACCAAGTCCATTGGACCTTTACCATATCCATGACTCGATTCTAGAGTTTCTTTATTTTCCAATCCAATATGCAAATCGATTGCACTTGAAATCCGCCTTCTGGCTCCAACTGAATCAAATTCCAATCAATGACATGATTAGCATTAGGTACATACTTCTTAAGAAGTAACACATGGAAAACATTATGAATGCATAAGGATGTAGGAAATGAAATAATATAAGTGACATGACCAATCCTTTCAAGGATTTAAAAGGGCCCACAAGTGTGCTGCTAACTTAGAACACTTTCCCAACTTCAGGGAACTGCACTTGGACTTCACTTTCAGAAACACGTGATCACCCACTCTAAATTTTACGTGGGTTCTTCCTTTATCTGCGCAATTTTTCTTCTTGTCTTGGGAAGCCTTTAAATTCTACTTGATATTTACCATCTACTCCTTCATTTCCCAGAGCAAGGCTGGCCCAACTACTGCACAGTCTGTTGGGTTATACTAACTCACAGGTGTGTTGCACTTTCTACCATAAAGTGCTTCAAATGGTCTCATCTTTAAAGATGACTAATACCCATTGTTGTAAGCAAATTCTACCAAATGAAGGTAGTCTTCCCACTTAGATGGATTATCCATGACATACATCCTCAACATGTCTTCATTCACCTGGTTTACCCTCTCAGTCTAACCATTCATCTCAGGGTGATATATTGTGCTAAAACTCAGACTTGTCCCAACTCCCTTGAATAACCCCTTCCAAAAGTTTGAAGTGAAATTGGAATATTTGTCAGACACAATTTTCTTAGGTATACCATACAGCTTGGAAACTTCACACATGTATATCTCAACAACGTCAGTTACCTTGTGTGATGGATTCACATGAATAGAATGGGAAGCTTTAGTAAGCTTTTCCACCACCACCATAATAGAATCATGTTGCTTAGTAGTCCCAAGAAACTTAGTTATGAAGCCAATGGTCACAACTTTCCACTTCCACTCAGGAATGGGAAATGGTTGCAGCAAACCAATTGGATGTCTATGGTCAGCCTTGAACTTTTGACATTCGAGACATCTCACAATAAAATATGCAACTTCCTTTTTCATACCTGGCCAAAGTATTACTTCTTAACCACGAAAATGGTCTTCTGGTAACCTGTATGTCCAGCATAAGGAACCTTATGCATCTCTGAAAAAATCAATCTCTTAAACTCATAATCATTTGGCACATAGACTATGTGTCTATACATGAGGATCCCATCCTCTCTTAGATCATATCCTTCCAAATTTTGTTACGATGTGACTTTTTGTAAAGTTGCACTTATATCCATATAACACAGATTTGATTTGGAAACTTCCAAAATTCTATCGCGCAAATCTGACTGGTACATGCTAATGGTTGTAGCATGATTTCATGCATCCTCCTGTTGATTGCATCAACTACCTTGTTCTCTTTTCCTATGATATGATTTATGTCAAATTCATACTCACTAAGGAACTCTAATCACTTGCTTTGTCTAACATTCAAACTTGGTTTTCCAGACAAATGCTTTAGACCACAATGGTTTTTTCTTAGCACAAATCTCTTACCCATGAGATAATTTCACCACATATTCAAAGCATGCATTATGGCTGCCAATTCCAAGTCATGTGTAGCATAGATTCTTTCATGCTCCTTCAACTTCCTTGATTCGTAGCATACCACATGTCCATTTTGGCTCAAGAATCCACTGATTCCTTCCTTGCATGCATCCATGCACATAGAAAAGTTTGCATCTATATCAACAATCCTCAAAATTGGTGCACATGTCAACAAACTCTTCAAGTGTTGAAAACTCCTTGCACAATCTAGAGTTTACTCAAACCATGCACTTTTATTCTACAAGGATGTAATTGGATGCGCAATCTGTGAAAATCCTTCAAGAAACCTTCTATAGTACCCTTCCAGTCTCATAAAGGATCTCACTTCTGCGACATTTTCTTGGCGTTGGCCATTCCTCAATGGATTTAATCTTTGTTGGGTCGACAACTATTCCTTCTTATGAAATAATATGACCTAAGTAGTGAATTTGTCGTTGATAAAATGAACACTTGCTAGTCTTTGCATAAAGCTAATGTCCCTCAACACATGCAACACCATCCTCAAGTGTTGCTCATGCTCTTCCTCAAACTTTGAGTAAATAAGAATGTCATCCAAAAATACAATGACAAACTTATCTAAATACTCTCTGAAAACTCGATTCATTAAGCACATAAAAACAATTGGTGCATTTAACAACCCAAATAACACTATTGTGAACTTGTAGTGACCATACCTTGTTCTGAAGGCAGTCTTACTAATCTCTTCCTCTTTTATTCTTAATTGGTGATATCCATATCTAAGATCTATCTTAGAAAATATCTTTGCGCCTCTCAGTTAATCAAACAGGTCATCTATCCTTGGCAAAGTATACTTGTTCTTCATTGTTAACTTGTTCAACTACCTGAAGTCAATACAAAGTCTCAGTGTACCATCCTTCTTCTTCATGAATAAAATTGGAGCACCCCAACGTGAAACACTTGGGGATATATACCCCTTCTTCATAAGCTCTTCAAGTTTCATCTGCAATTCCTTCAACTCTGGCGTACTCATCCTATAAGGAGTATTGGATACAAGTGTTGTTCCCGTCATCATATTTATAGAGAAGTCAATATCTCTTTTTGGAGGCAATCTCAGTATCTCTTTAAAAACATCCTCAAACTCTTTCATTAATGCGCAGTCTTCCACACTTGACACTTTATCCTTAGGTGCCTCTTCCATATGCGTTGTGAATACTTGACACCCCTTCCTATGTCTTTTCTTCAACTCTGATGCTGAAATTTCTCTGATAGTCACAACTATTGGAATTCCTTGAACTAATCTCACATTTCATTGCTCATCCAGGCAAGTAAATTCCTTATTATAACAATCTAGGATAACATGATGTTCATCCAAGCAATCCATACCAATGAGGAAATCATACGAGCCCAAAGGTATGATATTCAAATCAGCCTTTGTTCCCAGTCCATTCATTTCCATTGGATATTCCTTAACCATATCACTAATTTTCCTTTTTTCTCTTGTAGCTAACCGCACCAACCAATATTTTCCAAGCTTGCTTCTCGGAAAATGGAATATTTCCACCATCCTAGGATATAGATAACTATGACTAGCTCATGAGTCTATTAAAATAAAAATGGGTTGGTCATTAATCTTACCTTCCACCTCGATCATGTGCGAATAAAACTCAACATGCTTGTTATCTAGCACTACATAAATCCTTAGCACATTTCTACCCATGTCCTCCACTGTCATAGCTTGTTGTACACTATGTGCAGTCTTTGTGTTATCACTTCTTTGAGGGCAATCTCTGTGCATATGATTTCCTCCACAACACCAACACTGCATAGGTTGTTGCAATGACTTTTGTCCCAGCGTCTCTGACATTTTTGGCTCTTGAATTCCTTACTGTACTTGCGCAACATTTCTGAAAAATGGTGGCTTAGATCCCTTCTACCTTTGTCCCACGTTAATTTTCATCTTGTCTTCCCAAACCTTTTGGAAAGTCAGTCTTCCCCTTTACTTCTCATAAAGACACCTAACACACCTTATGGTCTCTTTCAACATATTAGGGTCATCATATTGTATCTTTTCACTGATAAACGAGGGCAGCCCACTCAAATGTCTATGAGTCTTCACCTTTTTGTCCTTGATAAAAGGCACATAATTCAGCAGTTCTAAAAAAATTCTTTCTTACTTGTCAATTGTCATGCTCCCAAACTTGAGTTCGAAGAACTCATTCATATTTCTATCATAGTACCACTTGGTTAAGTATTTCTTTTGGAAATACCTCTTGAACTCTCTCCAAGTCACTTTCTTCTCATCAATGTGATGCACTTGCACATATTGATCCCACCACATTGATGCCTTTCTTTTTAATTGATAAATAACAATTATCCCTTCTGCATGTGCAGAATAATTATGCAGCTGGAAGTACTTTCTCATAACCAACATCTAGGTCTCCACATATTCATCCTTCTTGTGCCCACTATCAAAGGTAGGAAGCTTAATCTTATTCATTTCTCCCTCTATCTCGTCCACCCCAATCCTTCTGTTATGATTTCTAACAAAGGATGGACTTGAGCTACTGTGCGCTTTCCTAAAATAATTCTTACCAACACTTCTTTATTCTCTTATTTTCTCATCATGAGACATCTGACTTATTGATATAAGCAACTCTATCTCCTTATCCATATTATTTTCTATTCAATCCAGATTGTCCATCAATTTGACATTAAGGTCATCTTGATGCACCTTGCTCTCATAAGCCTTTCATTGTCAACCTTATAGATCTATACATATTTTTGTAATACTTTTACAGTTTCTACCAAGTTCTTGCGCTTCCCCTTGGATTTTGTACCATCAACACCCAAACCAACATACAGATCGTTGAATTCATCATCAGAACTATAAGTCCTATGCGCATCTTCCATGCTTTCAACCTTCTTCACTGACTCTATCTTTCTCTATTTGTTGATAATTTTTCAAAATGTGCAGACAAAAAAAATTGTTAGGTGATTTCATGCAACAACTACATGAAAAATTTGCACCATTTTGTCAGAATCCTTTCTCTCAGATTTCTTGGATGATTTTAACATTTTGACTCTAGTGTGCACAACCATGCATCACAACTCTATACCGCACACCAATAGTTTTCAATGGAAACTAAACTCTACACTACGCGACACCAATTATGTATGCACACATCTATCCATGTTATTTTATGTCCCATACAAGCCCAGTGTTGAACCAATAACTCTTATATCAATCTGTGCATCCCTAGCCACCCAGGTTGGGCCATGCTACTCCCTAAAACACTCTGATCAAGCTCTAGTACCAATTTGTAATGTGCCCAGTCTCCCACTAAGTCTCGTTACCACCTTACACATAGTTATGATACCAATCTGTAACATCCCTAACCACCCAGTCTGGGCCATGCTACTCCATAAAACACTTTGATCAAGCTCTGATACTAATTTTTAATGTAGCTAGTCTCCCATTGAGTCTCGTTACCACCTTACACATGCTATGATACTCGAATGTAACATCCCAAAAATTCTACTCAGCCATGTTACTCCATAAAACACTTTGATCAAGCTCAAGTACTAATTTGTAACATACCCAGTCTCCCACTGAGTCTCATTACCACCTTACACATGCTATGATGCCCGAACGTAACATCCTCAACATTCTACTGAGCTATGTTACTCTAAAAACACATTGCACATAATCTAATTTAAACACAATCCATGCAGTATCACTTGAAGTAACGTGCTAAACCCAAGCTTGAGTCGTGCTACACAACTTGTAAAAGAGAAAGAAACAATCTCTTTTCAAGCAACCTTAAGCAGTGCAATTAAATCAAACAATTGCATGCACCAACATACTAACCACACAATATAGTTGTGCACACAACCACCTAGGCATCATGCACCACTTCTGGTACTATTGTGTCTAGAATCCAATTCCTTAACCACACACACATGAGTTCCATCCTGTAAAGCACATAGGTTACGATCATGCGCACCCGACCACTCAATCCTCTTCTTGATGACTCATAACCCAAAATCACAAGGTTAAACTTACGATCAAAGTTACCATCAACTGACATAATCATGCACAACTACAATTAAAGGATAAAAACACCATACTTATGTGCACAAGCAACATTAAACCAAATAACAACAAATACGTATATGCAACACATACAGTAATTTAACCCATGTCAAACATAGACAAAATGCACGTAGTAACTAAGACATGTACATAAGGAACACTTATCTTAAATGAAAGTCACTAACTGCAGTCATGACTCAAATGTTCCTCCCATCCATAGACGTTGTTTCTCATTAGATTTCATCTACATATCACCCTTGAACTGGGGCACAACTCCACTAGGGAAAAAAGGGTCCTAGCAAGAAGCTATGGTCTAAAACTCAATAGAATTTCCCAGTCCTAAGTGCACATTGTTGTACTAGCCCATAGTCCCTCATTCCCCACACACCTGTCACACATGAGGAAGTGTGCCCCTTCTCTACTCAAAATTCCTTCGGTTACCCCACTTCCCTTCCCAAGGTTACCAACAACAGGTCGGACAAGAAGTCTTTGGACCCTACGACTAATTTTCATCGCACCAAGGAAGAACTCTCAGCAAAATTATTGCATGGAGAGTATGCTCATAGGTCTGAAAACTACTCCACAACAACCAATATCTCACCCATATAGTCTTCTGATGGTCTATCAATCGAACTCTTTGACAATGAAACTCTGGAAGTAGCCCCACAACTCCTTACAAGCTTCTCACTACAGATAAGGTAATAATCATATTTTTGATACAGTCCAACCCCTTTCTTCTCACGAGAGCATGTTATATGAATTCCCTTCCCTGAACCATGAACCATCTCCATTGTAATAATCATGATAATGATGCCCAAAATAAACTAAGTTCAACAATATATATTGCATGCCTTCCACTTGACACTTGTCACCTCCAAAATTAGCTTTAAGCCACATGGTGACTAGTTCCCTACCCTCGAGAACTTAGGATGAAAACATATCCACATTACCCTTTTCAGAATTATTATTAAAATATTCACCCCTTTTTCCCTTTTTGGTGAATTAGGTCCCTGATCTCTTTTATGTTTGATCAGTAAGCGCACAACAATGCAATATTATATTAATATTCATGATTATATTTACATGGATAGGTGCACTGGCCTATATGTGTTTGGGCTCACCATCCTCATAAACACACAGGATCTCCAACCTAAAAAAATAAACAGTGATTCTCGTGCACTAACCTAATTTTGCGCAACATAGTGAAATGTATGCACTTTCCGAGGTGTGTGCAACACACAAACTATGTGCACCTTGTCTTTAATAGAACTTCTTTGTGCACTTTCCCATGTGCACGCAACACCAAAAACCAGGTATCAATAGCTCACCATCCTATATTTTTATTACATTTACACTTGGTATCAATCATCTCACCAACCCATGTACAATTACAAAGGGTTCTAGATGAGGGACATTACAATGGATGAAGTTGTTACCCAACTTCGAATCTTGGTGATTATGATGGATTTTTTTAGGTCATTTGTTTGGAAAATTTGATGAACCAAGTTTGAAATATTACACAGAATTATAAAACCTTTGCATTAGGTTTTAAACACAGGTTATATAGGTTTGGTTGAAATAAGTATTGTATTCGACCTATTTGTCATTATTGTAGAAATTGTTGAAGGATTAAAAAACCTAACATGGAGATGACCTGGTCATTATATATATATATATATATATATATATATATATATATATATATATATATATATATATATATATATATTTCAATTTTGTTTTCAAACATTATAACCAATAGTGCATAAGACATATTAAATTCATAGTTAAGATTTTGCTACAGGTTTCTTGATGACTGTTGAAAGTCAAAATAGGGCAAGTAAAGAGGGGAATTATTGTGCTACTTGCTTGATACATAATATGTTGAAATAAAAGTGATTGAAATTTCAAATGCAATAAGTGATTGAAATTTCAAATGCAATCTGGTTATTGGTTTCTAGGCATGTTGATTTTAAACATGGAATAAAAATATTTTCAAGCCAGAAAGGAATTAAATAGATTTTATTTGTACACGGGACCAAATCCTTCGTATTTTCAATTTTCCATATATCATTCCTAAAATACCAAATACATATTTCATTTAAACTTAATCTCTTCTTCCCCTTATTGTATGAAATAAAAGTGACTTTTGTTGCTAGCAGTTTGGCATGAGCAATTTGACAGGAAGTATGCAATTTTGACTTTTGCAATTATGGATAAAGGAAGAATTTAAAGGGATGGATCATTGAATGATTGTTATTTCATGCTCACTTATAAAATCTGAATACATAATTTTGATAAACATTCAAAAACAACTCTACAATGAAAAACGATAATGGGCATTGAAAAGGGGTCATAAGTCTTGGAAATGGTTGATTGATTGATGTTCTAGGTCCAATCCCTTCATGTTTTCACTTTACATAAATTGCTCTTGAATTCCCAAAATCATGTTTCATTTTAAGTTCATGATTATTTTCCACATTATACATAACAATTTAACAATTTATTTTGAAGCATGGATAATGGATATACAAGCAACCAATGTAAATGGTACTTAAAATGGTTAGTGTGAAAGGATTATTGACAGCAATTGGATATGACATTCAGATAAAGGTTGGATCTTGATAACTGATATGTTTAACTAAGAACATGTATCGTCCTTCCTTATCATTGGTTTTCACTTTCCATACATTATAAAACCTTTCATATTCCCAATTACATTATGAATTCCATGTTCTTGAGTAAATATCAGTTGCATGAGTTGTGAAATATAGAAATTAAGTGATTGAAATTTCAAATGCAATCTGGTTATTGGTTTCTAGGCATGTTTATTTTAAACATGGAATAAAAATATTTTCAAGCCATAAAGGAATTAAAGAGATTTTATTTGTACACAGGACCAAATCCTTCGTATTTTCAATTTTTCATATATCATTCCTAAAATACCAAATACATATTTCATTTAAACTTCATCTCTGCTTCCCCCTATTGTATGAAATAAAAGTGACTTTTGTTGCTAGCAGTTTGGCATGAGCAATTTGACAAGAAATATGCAATTTTAACTTTTGCAATTATGGATAAAGGAAGAATTTAAAGGGATGCATCATTGAATGATTGTTATTTCATCCTCACTTATAATATCTGAATACATAATTTTGATAAACATTCAAAAACAAGTCTACAATGAAAAACGATAATGGGCATTGAAAAGGGGTCATAAGTCTTGGAAATGGTTGATTGATTGATGTTCCAAGTCCAATCCCTTCATGTTTTCACTTTACATAAATTGCTCTTGTATTCCCAAAATCATGTTTCATTTTAAGTTCATGATTATTTTCCACTTGATACATAACAATTTAACAATTTATTTTGAAGCATGGATAACGGATATACAAGCAGTCAATGTAAATGGTACTTAAAATGGTTAGTGTGAAAGGATTATTGATAGGAATTGGATATGATATTCAAATAATGGTTAGATCTTGATAACTAATATGTTTAACTAAGAACATGTATCTTCCTTCCTTATCATTGGTTTTCACTTTCCATACATTATAAAACCTTTCATTTTCCCAATTACATTATGAATCCCATGTTCTTGAGTAAATATCAGTTGCATGAGTTGTGAAATATAGAAATTGTCTGAGGGTAAGAAGGAAAAGTTTTATTTTGGGTTATTCTTCACTTTTATCCTTGGTTTATTGCATACTTGATTGTTGATTGAGTTAGAACCATTTCTAAAATTATGTTTAATGAAAAAATGTGTTTAATTTTTTACTTGCTATTGTATTCCTACTTTGATCTAATCTTCATGTTAATAGATGAGGTTTTTCAATCGGGGAAACACTAGGGATAACAGATATAACATAGGAAACAAAGGAAATTGGAATAGAGGGCAAGAAGATGGTTGGCCTAGGGGAATAAATAAGAGACTTATATTATTTGTTCACTTCGATGTTGATTCCAAGGAATTTAATCAACTCCTCCAAAATAGTTGTATCAATGTTGCAAGCCAATGATATTTTAATCCCCCTCCACCACCTGTCAGACCTCCATTACGAACTCATCCTAGCATTTCCAACGTACCTATACAACCACATGTGTCCTTACAACTAGAGGTTCCATTCAATGATGGTTGGAATGAAATTTCTCATGATCCCCAACCACATCACCATGGATGGCCCAATGTATCTTTGTGACTACCACCACCTCCTCCCAAACAACCTATTCATCCTATTGTTTCTATGGATTCACATGCATTTTCTTCTCAATAGCTCAATAAAAAAAAGCCTTAGCTCAGGAACCTAAACCTAGAAAATGGAAGAAAGTTTCCATGTCACCTAGTTTTGATTCATCTTCCCACTCTGTTACCTCACATTCCATTCCACAAAAACATGAGCCTAAGAATATCACCTTTGGTGATATGCTTCCTGAAGCATCATCAAATGAATATGGGAAATATACCAAGGCATATTCATAGAAACATGAGATGACTTCATCACAAGATAGTGGACAGAGGAGGACATCCTCCCACAAAAAATATAAATTTTAGTTTCATTTTATGATGACTTACATGGCACCTTATTGATGAGAGACTTGCACTTTTTATTTTCGTACAACACACACACACACACACACACACACACACATATATATTGGCATGGTTAAAATATTTATGGGAATCAAGAGTGTTTTTATGGCATTATTATTTATTTTGGGGGATAATGAATGTGAATTTACTTTTATGGGAGGTATGCATATTGAAAATATGGAGGTACAAGGGAATATTTTGAAAATTAAACAATAAGTTGTTTAGGGGTGGAGGTACAAGGGAATATTTTGAAAATTAAACAATAAGTTGTTTAGGGGTCCCCACTTATTAGTTATTATTTATTAAAAACCCTTATTAGGATTATTTATTAAAAATTTCCCCACTTAACAACAAGTTAGTTAACTATCTAACTAAAGGTAGTTGAACTAATCAAAACTACCTTTGAGGAATAAAAGAAGGACTCAATGAAGGTAAAAGCAAGAGAGAATAGAGAAGCATAACTCTGATAAGTTTTTCTCTTTCTCTAGAGTGAGATAACATTCATTTTCCATTCACTTATGAATTCCTTAAAGGCTAAATCTTCTTGTTGATAGCAGGGTTTTACTGAAGGTGGAAATAAGAAGGACTGAGAAGCATAGATTATTGACATGATTCCAAAGTTCAATCACTTGGTTTTATAGTCTATTATTTCTTATGAATTAATTTTTAGTATTGATTATAATTTTTTTGCAAAGTCAAGACAATGGCATATTTGTGGCTTGTTGGTCCAATTTTATAGTCTTGGTATTTACTTAGAAGAAATTGGTAGTTTTTGTGTGATGTAATATTCCACCCCTGACTTCTAAGTCTTACTTTACATTATTTAGGTATTTTGCAACACTAATTAACCCTAGATGGGTTGATTAGGATTAGATTACAACCTTAATCCCTTAACCATAATTAGATCATAATGGGGTGAAACAATTGGAAAAAAAAGGCCACAAAAGCATACCACAAAATGAATATCCTATAGTCTATGTCTCCCTATCCCCTCATGACCAAATGCACAATATCCCTACAAAGAATTCAAGACATATCTGACAATATCCAACTTGTTGAATATTTTACAATAAAGG
Source organism: Picea abies (assembly GCA_900067695.1). NCBI lineage: Eukaryota > Viridiplantae > Streptophyta > Pinopsida > Pinales > Pinaceae > Picea > Picea abies. Next base: position 3,510 of record CBVK0100603433.1, on the reverse strand, counting down.
GGGTATGGAATTTATAAATCATATGCTAAATGAAATGATTGTGTGTGCATGGCCGAAACACTTTACAAATGATGATGTGTGCCAAGGAACTAGAGAAGAATAGCTTGTCAGAATCTGCAACCAATCAGTAAAAAATATATATGTATCTTTGAGGAGGGCATACCCATGCTCAGAAAAATTACTCAAAGCATGGTTGTCGACCAATAAACTACAGATCCATGAAAATAATAACTAAGGATATGGCCAATGAACATACAATGTGGATCCATACCTGCATGACTCGATTAGGTTGCAGCCACAAAATTTTACACATTGGAGCTACGATATGATAACAACAAATCCATGGACCAATAAAAAGTGGATCTATGTAACAACATATATCCGTAGATACTCCCATCGCATCCTTGGAAAGGCATATATAATAGTGGTAAGCACCTGATAGATACCCAGGGTATTCATCTTGTTCCCGAAATAGTATGAATCTAACCATGTGAATAGATGTCTTGTTGTCGAACATGGTAGAAACCACTTCATTAATGGTCATTGATATGTATTGTTAACAAGTACGAGGGAAATCATCGTTGATGTCAATGATCCCTAAAGTCCCTTAGTACAATCCATCGAATGTGAAAAATAAGTTGAAGTCCCTAAAGTCCCTTAGTACAATCCATCGAATGTGAAAAATAAGTTGAAGTCGAACATTCAAAAAAATATTTCGATCAAGGGCCAATGATGGAAGCCCACTGTCAAAAGTGAAGAAACATGCCATTAAGGGATGAAAGATCCAGGGTACTAAACTGGTTTCTAAGTCAAATTCCCAGATATTGTGATGGAGTCGATAGGAAAATACTCTTCGAAGGAGGGGCATGATGTATCCCCCATCATTGACATGAAATGGGTATTGGAAATGATGTGAAATGAAGCATTATGGAATGACATGAGGATACAAATTGATGATATTGCATAGGTTGACCAAAATGTTTAGCAAAGTTGACACTTCCCTTGAACATTGTGGGTAGTAGAACAAGTGACTTGATGGTGTTGACTCAATGAGACATGAACCCAGACCCAATGTGATGACAACCATGACATGATGACAATCATGATACTCTCAACTGAAATGAAAAAGTATGATGACATGTGGAATTGGTAACTCTTCTATTGAAATGGAAAAGTATGATATGATGTTGTGACGAACGGACTCCAACTATATAGAATAATGCAAAAAGGTGTCATGTTCAAGGGTAACAAATACTTGGCCTACTTCTTTCAATTTCCCCCCCACCATGCTTGGTGAGTACCCATTTGTTTTTTAATGGGATTGATAAAGATAATAGATGTCTAGTATAGCTCACCTTCGATGAGTCCCTCATCATATTTTTAACAAACTTGAAGAAGGAGGGGTTTGATCCCATATGGGTCCTTAAATGTTTAATTTTATGAGTCTAAAGAAGGTAAACTCGTTCGTTTTCATTTTTAGGGAGTTTTAAAATAACTTAAAGGAAAATCCAAAGTTGACTTTTTCATAAATGTAGTCTCCCAAGTCTGAAAAAAGTGTAAAACAATACAAGGGATAACTCTTCTAACAGAGGTGGGTTAGAGTGATCATTTTTCGTAATTAGTCTTATCAGGCTGAAAAAGGGGTAAACTAACACTCTAAATATTCTCTTTCAAATCCTTTTAACAAGAGTGAAAGGAAACAATCTCACTCAACAATCTTTTCATGTTAAGAGAGTCTGAAAATAGCTTAAAGGAGACTCCAAAGAATTCATTTTCCGTATAAATTTTATGAGTCCAAAAAAAGTGATAAAAGTATACTCAGTAACCTATTTGCATGTATTTACAAGAACAATAAAGAACAAAGACTAAGCTCGGTAACCTATTCTCATGTATTTACAAGCATGAGGAATAAAAAAGACTAAGCTCGGTGTGGGTTTCATTTTTTTCATGAGCTTCAAACTAGAAAATAAACTATGCTAGAGGTTGGTTTCACTTTTACAAAATCTTGAAATAGGGAAAAAAATGTCCTTGGTATTTCCCAATGTAATTTCCAAAGGTTTCAGGTGATACACATTGGTGGTAGGTAATTTTCCCCCATCTTGAAAAGCTAGCAGCTTAACTCCAGCATGATGTCCAAAGGCTAGAGACATGCCCCCAAAGATTCATTTCATTTTCCAACTCTTATGTTATCACCAATTTCTATACCTACCTAAACTCATGGATACTAATACGTTCATGTTCACTAGAGAGAGAGGAAGAAAGAGGGTCAACTAACACAGGAGGATGAAATTAATGCTCAATTACGAGATCTAGTGAATGACTCGACTCAATATTTATGAGATCTAGTGAAAGACTCGACTCAACGTTTATGAGATTTAGAAAAAGACTTGACTCAACTAGAAGGAAATCCATTTCATTTTTTAATGACATTGACATAGAAAATGAACTATGTTCATGGCATCTGGGTTTGATCCCCATACCTCTGTTTCATTTTTTAACGAGCTTGAAAAAAAAATGGGAAATTTTCTCATGGACCTCTATTTCATTTTTTAATGATCTTGACATAGAAACGAGAACTTTTTTCGTGGCCTTATGTTTCATTTTTTAGCGAGCTTAACACAAAAATGGGAACTTTTCTCGTGGCCTTTGGGTTCGATCCCAAGACCTCTATTTCACTTTTTAACGAGCTTGAAACATAAAAGACAACTTTTCTCGTGACCTCTTCTTGATTATGGGTTCCAAGAGGACAATGCTCTGGAAGGAATACATGTCAAGGGGCATACATCGATTATGGCTTCTAAGAGATCTTCATTGGATGGGAGAACAATTCTATGGAAGGAATACATATCGAGGGAAGCAATAGGAGTAGGGAGATTAGGCTCTAATATCCCTATTAAAGAGATCACCATGTGATAAATTCACCCTATGGACAAGTTGAATTATCCTTAGACTAAAAACATAACCTAATACAAATTTGAAACAAGTGGTTTCTGACTTCCTTTTAGATTAATATTTTAATCCTATAGATAGAAGGAGAGATTTAGACTAACCTTAAGTTTGATCTTTGTCCTCGCTTCTCCAAGCTTCTCGATGATCAAAGGAACCTACAAGAATAGGAGACAAACAACTCTACTTCTACTAGATCTCATTAAGCAAAGATTAATCTATCTAAGATTGATTTGATGTAAGAATTAGACAAATGTAGAAATAGCAATTGAAAGGAACAAACCAAGTTTATTCATCACAAGTGAAAAATTACATATGGATGAAGGTGTCAATATTCCAAGCCTTATTTCCTCCATCCCTTTGATGCACACATAGGTATTCCAAAGTTTCTCTCAAGATCAAAAGTTTCACACCTTATAGAATTCAACTCCCTTTCCCCAATGGATGGTCTCGCTTATATAGGATTTGGCAAGCTCAACCACCATTACCAAATGAAGGGAAGGTTGAGATATTTTCTCCCTAAGTTAGGATTTGGAACCCCATAATGGAAGGGAAGTTGAGTGA
>CBVK0100603432.1:0-16821 GCA_900067695.1 Picea abies | reverse complement strand
CCTTTCAATTTTCTTGAGACAAAAATCACTAACCTATCTCCTAACCTAGGTATATAACATATTAATCCAGCTTAGACTCTTGGATTAATTATTACTATAATCTAACTACTTTGGCCAAGATTAAACATTTTGACCAAATTTATTTTCTAACCTATCAACATAAATTTAAAAAGTTTGATCATGATTAGACAGTATGATTCAAACTAAATTTATTTTTGATGGGGTTTTCTGTTTTTCTCTTTTTCCTTTTCTTTTCTTTTCTTTTCTTTCTTTCTTTTATAGCCTCTTTTCATTTTATTTTATTTTTATTATTTTTTTTCTTTTCTTTTTAGAAATCATTTGCAGAATGAAATACTATTTACAATGTAAAATGACTGGAGGAAGAAATTTCAATCACCGGGTGATACTATGAAATATAGGGTTACAACAAGTGGATTTTACTGAGAATGGATGTTGCCATCGGTGAATGTTATTGTCAGTGGATGTTATCTTCAGTGAATGTTGTCGTCAATGAATGTTTTCGTCAGTGATTACATTATGGGAATGATGTTATGACGCTTGCTATGGTTTGAAGGATTGTCTATGGAATGAAGCATGCAAGTGAATTCCAAAGTACTTTGTGGATGAATATCTATTTTCACATTTGATGAGAAACCAATCAAGAGATCAAGTCTGAGGTGCACTAAAGGTGTTGGAGTGTCTCTTTGGGATCTAGAGGTGTGCAATATAAGTCTAAGGGAATTTATTTAGTTGTTTCTTATTCTCAAGGTATGATATAAGGTTGTGATTTTGTTGTGTGGACTGTTATGAGGTTGTGATGTTGCAGTGAGGTTGTGATGTTGTCGTGAGTAGATGTTGTCATGAGTGGATGTTTTTGTTAGTGGATGTTTCCGTGAATGGATGTTGTCGTCAATGCATGTTGTTTTCAATGGATGTTTCCATCGTTGAATTTCATCATCAGTGAATGTTTCCATCAGTGAATGTTGTCATCGGTGATTACATTCTAGGAATGATGCTATGAGGATTGATAGGGTTTGAAGGATTTCTGTGGAATGAAGTATGTAGGCGAAGTCAGAAATACTTTGTGTATGAATATCCTTGATTGGTGTCTACATGTATCGTATTGAGTCGGTGCTCAGTTGAGGAGATTGGTGTCTCGAGTATGTTGGTGCCTACATCTTGTTGATTTGGTGCTCAATTGAGAATATTGGTGTCTCCAATAGGTTAGTGCCTACATATTGTTGAGTTGGTGCTCATTAAGGAGATTGGTTTCTCTAGTAGGTCGGTTCCTATAGACAATTATAAATATAAGTTTTGTGGTTTTCTCCTGCAAGGGTTTCCACATTAAACTATATGCATTGTAATTCGATTTTATATGTGATTATTGTTTCTCATATAATGAATGATTGATGAATGGTTAAATAAAGTAAAAATTATTGTATATTTATTCACCCCCCCTCTCAGTATAAGGATAATCTCAACACAACAAACGTGTGAATTTATTTCAGAAGGCTACAATGACTACCCTAGAAAACACCATAGGGGCATTTTTCTGTATAAAGGGCATTATATTGTACATGTGTGACCCCCACTCCATGGAAAATGTGAATTGCTTCTTATATTCCTTAGATATGCAGATTTGATGATAACCTAATAAACCATCTATGAATGAATATGTCTCATTTCTAGCGACCTTCTCCAAGATTTCATCACTAAATGGGGATAGGAAGGGGTTTTGTACATAAGCATCATTGAGTCTCTATAAATTATCACATACATAGATTCCACCTATGTATTTTCTTTATATCGTGATCAGACTAATCCAATTCGAGTCATCGGCCTTAAAGATGAACCCTACGTCAAACATTTTATATATCTCATGTTTGACATGCCCCTTGTCATGTGGATTCATCCTCTATGGTATTTTCTTTATTAGTCAAGCATCGGGATTTAGCTCTATATTGATTTCACCAAGTTCAACTATAATACGTTTCATTTTTGTAAAACTTTATGGGAATGGGTATACATACTCATGGAGTAGAGCTACAATCTCTATTGTTGTGTTTTCATCCTAATGGTCCTCTATCACTACAAGTTTTGGCTTAGCCTCGGTCCAAATATTAACTTGATTTGTCCTCAACAACTCCTAGTAATACATTGGGTTGTTGATATTTCCTATATTCTGAACTATGTGGTGTCCTTCGATTTCCTCAAACTATAGATGTGGGGTCAACATTGATGGGATCAACTATTACGACACCAAAGTCAACCTCTACAATACCACCCTCTGTAGAACCTATAGTCAGGCTATGTAGATGATCCATATGTGGGTAACATTCAATGCATTGAATCACCCCTGCATATAGTGTTTCCATCCCATAGAGTTGGAAAGTATCATAGAACCTTTCCCACAACTCTATCCAATAACACCTATGTTTTCGCATTTTTTCCTACAGATATCATTTCCTCATTAATGAATCTAAGGTGTGCATGAATTTATGCACCCATTGCTAGAGTGGAACAACTTGTGTGGTATAGTGCTTCTCATAACTATCCCCTCATGTCCAAGCAAATCATAGGTTCAAATAACTACAGAGATAGATTGGTAGATATGGACTTGTCATTTATTGTTAAGGCCCCTAGGTCTGGCATAAATTGAGTCTATAATTCTTTTATTATTACTTCCCATGAATGTAACAAAATCTTATGCATTTCCCACCAGCATGTTGGGGTCTTTACCAAATAAAGGTCTAGTGCAACAATTCTTTATATGGGTATGATCTTATTTTTTGCTTGAGCCATAAAATCTTATGCATCAATCATGCCATCAACTTTGGTGGGTCCTTCACTACCTCACCAATCCACCTGGATACCTATATTAGAGGTTAAAATGAACCACATAGACATATCAGTATGGTTGGACTTGTTGTGTATTTCCAAGGCCCATAGGTATAGTAGAAAGTTATTTTGCAATACATCTATCCTTACTTCCCATGAATGAAACAATGTCTTATGTGTTTCCCACCAACATGTTGGGGTATCTACCAAATAAATGTCTAGTGTTGCAATTCTCTAAGTGGGTATGATATGATTTTCTACTTAAGCCACAAAATCCTTATTCTTAAATCATGACATCAACTTTGTGGGTCCTTTGCCTCCTCACCAATCCAACTACATACCCAAATCACAGGTTCAATCGAACCACAAAGATACATTCTCAGGGTTAGAATTGTTGACTATTGGTAAGGCCCCTAGGTTTAGTAAAAAGTGATTCATTACTACCTCTATTGTTACTTCCCATGAATGCAACATCATCTTATGTGTTTCTCACCATGTTGGTTTCTTTGTCAAAGAAAGGACTAGTACTTCAATTCTCTTCATGGGTATGATCTAGTTTTCTAGTTGAATGAAAAAATCATATACATCAATCATGCCATCAAATTTGATGGGTCCTTCACCTCCTCACCAATCCACCTTCATACCAACAAAAATGTACATTGTCGAGTCGACTATTCACAATCTCCAGTCTACCACTGATTAATGGTAGCTTCTAAATTTTTTGCAAATGAGTAGATATTGCACCAACTCAACTCTCCAATTTCCATAATATTGATGTAATCCTCTCTATTCCCTAAAGTAAGTTTATATAGTTTATCCAGGGCACCATCATTCAAATATTCCTTTATATGTTCCACAAAGTGCTCACATAAGGTTGGGTCCAATGGTTAAACAAATATATGGCCTTGTTTCTTGAACAACATCTGCCTCTACTTGAAGTTCAGGATAGCATCGTTATCAAAGGCTTGATTGGTCCCTAACATCACAATGTAAGGATCATTTTAATCCAATATTGAATTCATATTCAACATATTTCTTCACACCATTAATATCCACCTCCATCTATACTAACCTACTAATTGAAAAATTATCGACTAGTTGGCCAACTGTAGTTGTATCAGTGAGTTCACCAAAATTTGGCCTACCCATGAAATCCTAGGATTCATTTGATAGGATATTCACATCTAATCCTATCTCTAGCATGTCCTCCTACACATCATATCCTCCAATTAGAGTGTTAAATCAGAATTATTCCACAATCATCCCCTTTGTAAGCATTGTAATAGTCGATCAACAAACATGGGGCATTGTCCCAAAAATTAAGTGCTTCCTTGAGGATGGTAATAACATATTGATCACCTTCTAATATATGTAGAAATTTTTTCATCCATCCCCTAAACTCTTCCTCAATATTAGGCATCAATAGGATTTGAAATCTACTCAGTAGTTAATTTATGGGTCATGGTCTCTCTATATCCAGTAGGTTTATAGTATGTGCACATGAAACTTCCCTCATGACACTAAATACATCTCGCAAAAACCCATCTACTGCACAATATCAAATGCATGTGTTTTTTATGGAGCTTGGTGGATAGTTTCTTGATCTAGGGCTCCTACATCTATGCTTGAATTTACTTCATACCATGTGAAGATATTGGTGTTGGTATAGACCTAACATGACTGAACACAACCAAGGATTTGTGGTTCATAATTTACCATGTTTGCACCACATTACTTTCTATACCATAACTCCCACTTTTCTATCAACTCTAGGCAATCATTAGTGTTATGCCTAGTCTTTCGATAGTGTTCATGGTGAGACTGATGTGGCTATGTACAATTGCACATGATGTGCCCCACATCATTACAAGTGTAGCACTATGGTGGAGGATGGTTCACATCACTCCTTGGTGCCTAATTATCCTGATTCTAATTCTAATTATGATTATGTCCTCAGTTTTCACCCCCCCCTATGTCCACCATGAACATATTCTCTTCAAATCTCTCAACGAGCATAAATAATGCATGAATTTCCTCCATACATTGAGTGTTTACCTTGAAAAAGTCATAATATACTACCACTTAAGTGCTTCTATACTTATACAATAGTGGGCAATATGTAGGTCTTGTTTTTATATTCCTACACATCTTGTAGAATCCAACATCTACTTTCCCTGGAATACTACCCATAAAAAGATGATCCATTTCCATTATATATCTCTATGAAAAAATCATTTCATAGGTGGCCTTCTATCTTGCACAACATGCACCACATTGCCTCTCTTATGCTTGGCTTCACTTTCATGAACTCTTGAATCTACTTTGATAAAGAAGTTAGTTGGTATTGAAACTACGTTAATCATGGAGTCAACCTAAAAACTAAATATTTTTCCAATCCACATATAGAATCTTGTTGCATAGAGAATTCTAAAGCTTCTTGCTACATCAACTCTATTGTTGCAGCAATGGTGTGCATAGATGGGATAACAGCCTACTAATAAACCATTCTTTATGTTTTACTTCCTTAATATTGTACCTTAATTGTCTCCTCAAATATTGAGACCATTGGTCATACTCCCAAATGGTATCACCCAACTTCTACTTAATCTCCTCCAATTCTAGATTGCTCTATTATTCTGAATTTGTCTTCTGAAGCTCCTTCACAAAATCTACCCTTATAGAAACCAAAATCACACCACTTAATTTGAGAGTATACCGCTTACACTTCATGTACCATTGCAATTATCTTCTCGCAATGTTGTTAGGAACTCCACCAGTCATATAGCATCAAGAGTTATTTGCACATTCCAAATCGCATCGTAGAAGATATAGTGTTGCTATGCATCCTCATCACCTCTATCGTGGAATAGAGGAAACTATAGAGATGAATAATTTGACTGAGTTGACACCATTCTCTGATGAATCTGTACTAAAAAAAATCCTTGGGGTATTGGCTATTGTATCACCGAAATTTCTCTTCTATCATGGGGTTACTAAAACTACCAGTAAACCATACACTTGCACTTTGTGTAGTTATGATCACAGTGTATTAACAATCTTCAAAAGGCATAGAAGTTAGGATTTATGATGGACCAGCTTCACTACCATTTCAGTTTGTTTCCTATGGCAATCAAGAGGGTTAGAAAACCATAATGGCACAAACTCAAAAGCATTTTCAAATGCCTCTTCTTGGTTTCACTCTTCCAAAGCTTCCACAATAACACTTAGATTAGTAGGCTAAGCCAATGTCTCTACACCTACAATCAAAGTATCTACCTACCCCATGTCATTATGTAGGACGTTGCAATTTCTAGAGTACTAACCAAAGAGAAAGTTATATAACGTGATTAAAAAGTAGATTTGATTTATTCTTAGTCTGACACTTTGTATGAGCTAATACATCATGCTCCTCGACTATCAAAAGATCCTCCTAAACCTACCCTGGGACCACATGTCGATGGTGTGATTCATTCTATTTCCCATGCTTCCATTGGCTATTTAGTGTGACAGAGGTTGTAGATGACTATCTCTCATTATCCATTGCAAACTTGTTGTGTCAGGCATCAACAACCTCTTTTTTTCTTGTATATTTACTTGCAAAGTCTCTCTCCAAGAAAATGGAGCCTCCTTCTCTTTTCTATAAATATTCTTGGCTTGAAATTTTCTAATATTGATCATTGATTACCCCTCTCTAAATAGTCCACTCAAATTTTTTGAGTTTGGTTGGGATCGCATCCTTGTGCTTGATACTTAGAAAAATCTCTAGGATAATATTTTTTTTGTCACCGAACAAGTTCTTATAAAATTCTTCCATGTACACCGAAGGAGTTCCATTTAAGTGCTCCAGTGTCCATTGGAGAACTTCCCTCGAATTCATCTGAAATGCTAATTTTCCCACTGGACAACTTTTTGCTAACTCCTTCACTCGAACTAGAGGAGTTCCCATCAACCTCTTCAAATTACACCAGTAGAATTTGTGTCAACAACTCTGGTATACAATGAATGCCTTCTTACCAAGTCCTTTGGTGCATACCAAAGACCTTCCCATAAACACCTTTGGTTCACACCAAAGGCATTCGCAACATTGTCTCTGGTGGAGACATACAAACCCCTCTGGTCACATTTATTGCACATAGTTATTATAAAATGGCACCTAACCCTCACCTATTGACTATTGTTTTTTTGACTGCCCAAGAAGAAAAAAAAAAATTTCGAGCACCTAGTCGACGAGATCGAGAAATATCTCCCCCCCCCAACCTATCATAATCGTCCACGCACTATACCATACAGGTATGCTCTAATCACCTTTTCTTCTGCTTAAATAATAGTGTTAGGGTTATGATCATTATCTAGAGTTTATTGTCATGATTTAGTCAACCAAACCCTTTTAAACCTCGGCCCTGCTATAGGTTTACTCTCTCAACACCATAACCTCTCTCCCATATCACATCCTCCTATGCCCTAATTGTTTCTCTCCTCAAGGATAGCCTATACTTTAGCCTCTCTGACCTAGATCCATAATAGACCTCATCCTCGCCCTGACCTTTACCCATGACCCTAATGTTTCCTTCCCACTCCAAGACAAAGGGAAGCCCTAATCGATACCCTAACCAGTATTTTCTATTCTCTCAGCTCAACACTTACCTACACATGTAGAGTTTACTTCAGCACAGATCGGCCTTCATGATTTTGGAACGATATTCCCCCTCACAAACTGACTCTATGATCAGTTTTGATCCAATAGGTTCTTGGATATCCTCTCCTCGAATCCATAACCACCAAATGTTAGTTATTTCCTCTCACATATTTGTTACCTATCTTCCTAAGCCCTAACTACTGCTCTTTCGCATCCTTATCCACGAGAGCTATGCACCAAGTTTGGCAAGAATCAAACCCTATTATCTCGACACTCGAACCCTAAACTTGAATGAAAGAGAATTTCCAAAACTTAGTTAGATCTTATGTTACTGGAGTACTTCACAAGTTTGTCGCCGATAGTAATCAGAGAGGTTAACATAAACATCCCTGATCCATTCTAAGACCTTTGAAAAAACCCCTCTGATCTTCACTGGAGGAGTTAACTCAATCAACACTGAAGTATTCGGACTATTTAACATCATCTTCACCTATATAACCTAGAATAATTAACACAAACTCCTCTGGTTTTCACTGTAGAAGTTAACACAAATTCCTCCAGTTAAAACAAGAGGAATTTATGCAAACTTCTTCGATTTTCGCACTCATCCACCGGAATGCTTAACAAAAACTCTTGCAGTATGTTTGGAGTTATTCCAATGAAATCATCTGGTTTACACCAGAGCGATTTACATAAACCTCTATGATATACATCGAAGCAGTTCCTATGAACTGCTCTGGTCTCGAATTTTTCAGCCATTAGCCAAGGTAAACTTTAACTAACCTATCTTTATTTTTCCATTTCCTTTTCGCTAAATGTCAAAATTCCATAATGTCTCCCATTATATTATCATCTTCTAACGATGATCTCCCACCTCACATCGGCACAAGCGAATCCTCGATTATTTCACATGTGTTACTTAAATAGATTTATTTTTAGACATATGCAACTACTAATCTGATCATCATTATTCCATTGCTTGATTTTGTGTTTGGACTAATTTTGTCTATGCTTTTCATATTCAGAAATGTCTCCAAGAAATAAAGGAACTAGAAAAGAACCCACCATAGAGGCCTTTGGGAGTGGTTGTCAGCATGAAGACGAACCAGACACCATAGGAGAATTTTATGATGACACAACAAAAGTCTTGGAAAAGGTGGGAAACTCGCTTAAATGGGGCAATATCTACCAAATGTTTAAAAAGAAAAATTTCATTGTCGATGTTGAGGACCAAGAGGAGCTTAGAGTTTTCAAGAACATTAGAAAATATGGGATACACAGAGTAGTAGACCGAGTTGCAATATTCCCATGCATCAACGCCATTGCTTGGATCCTTAAACACATAGACTTGGAGAACAAGTACATCTACAATTCCAGGGGAGATCCTATAGCCTCATTCCATCTCACAAATATAGCAAAGTGTTACCATGTAGAGAAAGGAACCCGGAAGCTAGATGACGAAATTTCTGGTGGGTTCAAGCATATAGCCAAAGATCTGTGTCACATATGGTACAAACCAGATAAATAGTTTAAGCTCAAACCAACTTGTGGATATTCTACAACTGCACTAAGGAATCCATACCAATACATGGTAGCCATGTTATGCAAATGGTATGGAGAGCCATATGCCTCCAAATTTCCTATGTCGTATATGCCCTTGATTCACTACTGTGAATAAGAAGGATCATCTTTCAATTGGGTTGACATTCTGTCAGCAAACTTAGCGGAGGCCATCACAGTAGTTAAGGAAATCTAGCCCAGCCCGGAACCTTTCTGGACTTCCACATGTATTCATATCTTCTAGATATCATGTGTATAGCACATCAATACTTGAAGATGGGTTGGGCATGGAATCCAACAGACCCATCTATGCACATCTACTACAAGGTGCTCTGGGAGAACAGGTATAGGAAAAAGTATCACAAGATATGTGAGCACTTCCTAGCTCCATTGTACGAATTCATTTTCAGCATGCCATCTCCATGTATGACTGAAAAAAAATTGGTTGTAATCAGGAGAATAGGATATTGGTACTTGATGGATCATGGCACATATATTAGAATATACTGAGCCATTAAATCCCCACATCTTCTTTCCTGATTTGTCCAAGACAAATTAGTTCTCCGGGAAGTAGCTTACCAAATAGTGATCAATGAAGTCTAGGAAATACTCTACCAGGATAAGAAAACCATATGGCCCATGCTCCTATTATGGATCAGTGCCTACTCATTTGAAAACACCAAGCAATCCCAGGACAAAGTGGATACATAACTTTCATACCACTTTGGAGAAGAGATATTTAGGAGTCACATCCCAAAAAAGGTATTCAAGGAACACTTCACCAAGTATGGAATACACTTCAACCACATGGAAAGAAGAGGAGGTACATTGTGGTTCCAGAACATACGATTAATTCATTTCCAAGAGACAAGAAAAACCAATCAGAAGAATTTTAGATGAAGAAAGAGATCATGAGGAGGCCAAGAAGAAAGCAGAGGAAGAGGCAGTAGAAAAGACATCTATTGCAACTACGTCTGTGAAATCAAGATCAACAGAAGAAGAAGATATGGTAGCAAACAAGAAGAGGAGAAAGAAGAAAAATACCCACAAAAAGAAGAATGATGTTTCCAAAAAGAAAAGAAAAAATGATGAAGCCAAAGATAAGGCTAAAGTTGATGCAGCAGCGGCAACAAATAGACAGAGGCAGCAAAAAAAGAAACTATCGAAAGAGAAGTGGAGAAAGAAGCAAAAGCAACAAGTGAAGCTGCAGAAAAGGCAGTCGAGGAAGAGAAACATAAGAAAGATGAAGAACTAAGGAAAAATGAGGCATCATTGATGGACATCGATATCCTTGAGATATTAACAGCGGGTGCCAATGGACATACTTAATTTGGTGGGCTAGGTCTATGGATTTTTACCCCATTCAAACCAGGCAAAGTGCCTAGCCTGAAGAATTTCACATATGATAAGACCATGGGAAGGATTGTATAAGAGAAAATAAAGAAAGTGTCAGTCACGGGAGGAAATCCAATGTCAGTCCTCACATAGACCCTAGTGACAATAAACATTAGTGAAGACCCAATCTCTATGGCTTCCTCCTGCACCACTTTCACTACAACAACGGAAGACAACATCCAAAACTTATACTACCAAAATCTAGAGAAGGATGCATGAATCAAAGAGCTAGAGGAATAGTTCAAGCAGGTGAAGATAGATTAGAGTAGCATGTAAAGCTTCAAGGCTAATGCAGATAAAGTTCAGGGAGGAACTAGAAGAGTCCATCGTAGATATGTATGCCCACCTGCACATATTTCAACAGATAGCATCCACTATTATAGAACAACATAGTCAAGTTCAGGTCAAAAACAACCAGTTCAACACTATCTGGGAAGGCATAAAAGATATTAAGAGATGGATCGTCGAGAATCCGAATGCGCCAATCGAGATTCTGCGCCCCTGAGGTATAGACAAAAAGTTCAATCTCGCTTCGCTATACCATTGCTATCAATCTGGGTAGAGAGAATACATAGAGACAACCAACTCAATGGAAATTTGTTCATGACTGGATAAGGTAGCACAATACTTGACAAGAAAGTGTTTTCTCCCTATCCTGGAAGAACTTGGAAAGACTCTCATTATGGAACAACTGATAGAGAAAGTACAACAGAGTACAAGTCACAGGTGAGAGGTAACATAATTGGCCTTCAAGGTGACAATGGACTTGATTGAACAACACCTCATTCAACCCACCAAATTATGCACCATGACCTAGGCATTCATGGCTGCCCTAGAAAAATATATGTAGACTCTCAATGACAACATGGTCATGCATGAAGTTACTCTCAAGGAGTTGGCATATTGTCGAATCATATCACTTTACTATCATTTGGAGATATGGAATCCCTACATTCAGGATAAGAACACATAGTCAAGACATGACAAAAAATTTGGATAAATTTGGATTTGTTGTTAACTATATCTTACGTTGTCTTTTTCAAACCACTTTTAGCTTCGTCTTTTTCCTCGCATGTGTCAAAAATCTAGTAAGGGAAGTTGAAAGGTATTTTGTAATTGATTCTTGGGGAATCCAAGAAGGCATTTTTGAGAGTTAGTATTAATTGTATAAATAAAGGAATAGACTCATTTTAAAAGGCCTCTTCAAGCTTTGTATATAATTGAGAAGCTACTTTCTAAGAAAAGACTTGGTTAACTAATATTGAGAATCCCTCAGGGCCATCTTTCGATAGAGAGAAAAATTATGTGTGTTTTTGTTTGTTGTGAGCTACTTCCGGTAGAATATTTGTTGTTCACATGGGCTATAAGAACATGTTTTTCTTATAGACTTTTATGATGCAATTAATATTACTATTACAGTTTTTTTTATTATTTCTCATATTTAATGTCCTAAGCATATGAGTTGTTGATGTATGCATAAATATGTCTTAGAATTTTCTAGTTACACATTTGTATGCATGTGTTATCTAACTTTGCACCTTCATGACAATTATCTGATTGGGATGTTTTGTAGAGTTTAGTTTCATTTCATCTCATTTGGTTACTACAGTTTACTCCTAGCTAGGATAGGATAGATTAGAGTAGATTAGTTTTCTTTATGCATTTATATAGTCTTCATCTACATCTTTCATTTGCATAAATATCCATCCACCCAACTTCATAACCAGTAATGACAACCGGACCAGAATTTGGATGGGTCTCCTAAACCAAACAGTGCATAGTCTGATTGGGATTGTGTACTGGGGAGTACCACTTACTATTGTAGGGAAATTTTTTCCCGTCAATAGTAACCACCTCCGATGGGCCATTGATATTTAGGTTGCTAGGATGTTCTTTGGAATTGAAGCCCTATTTTGTATATGTTAAAAAGGAATGATGTTTTTTTATTCTCAAAAATTTATGTTGAGATACCACTCTATAGAGATTCATGGCTTCACCCAGTTTGTTGGCATTTTTTGTGCCATGCATCAACAACCTCCTTTTTATTATATATTTACTTGTAAAGCCTCTCTCGGAGAAAATGGATCCTATTGATCTCTTATATAAACAACTTCTTGGCTTGAAATTGTTTCCTTAATGTTGATCATTGATTACCCCTCTCTAAACATTCCACTTTAATTTTCTTAATTTGGATGTGATTCCATTTTTGTTCTTGATACTTAGGCATATTTTGAGGGGTAATTTCTTATAAACTCCTTCAATATACACCAGAGGAGTTCCCCTCAAGTGTTCCAGTGATCATCGAAGAAATTCCCCTGAACTCCTTTGAAACTCTATTTTTACCACTGGTTGACTTAGTACCAACTCCTTTGGTTTGAACGGAGGAGTTCTTACAAAATCCTCTAGTCAAACCAAAGGAGTTCCCATATTCTCCTCTGAAACATGTTGCTCACTCTGTATTGACACCTTAGTTCCACCAAGAAACTTCCCAACATCTTCTTTGGTTTCACTGGGGTTCTTCCTTGAAACCCTTCCGAGATGAAAGGATTCACTGATAGGCTTTGCATAAACATCTCTATTATATACCATAGACATTCCTACCATGCCCTTCGGTGCATACCAGGGACCTTTCCATCAACACCTATGGTTCACATAGGAGGCATTCACAACATTATCTGTAGTGGAGACAACTAAACCCATCTAGTCACATTTATGCACATAATGATTATAAAAGGGCGCTCACCCTTAATCTTTTGACCATTGTTCATTCAAAGAGCCTGAGAGAAGAAAATGATTACTGAGTGCCAATATGACAAGCCCAAGGATTCCTCTCCCTCGACCTATTATCACCATCCACATGGTCTTCCTTATCAGGTATTCCCTAAACACATATTCACTCTCTATTCTTTAGGGTTAGGGTTTTTATCTCTTGGGTTAGCTGTCAGTTCATTGAACACCCCTCAAACCGTGACCTCCACTATTTTTCATCAATGATACCATTAGTACCTACAACCCCTCTTGTCTTTGGTCATCAATTGAGCTTCACCATCCAAACACGACCTTATTTCCCAGACCTATAATACCTTTCCTCTTTGAAATCAACCTCACTCGTTTTTCCTCTCGAATGAAACCCTGCCATTAGGTCATAAAACACTTCCCACAAATGTTGAACGACCCATGATTGAACCCTCTCATGGTAGGTATCCAAGCTAGTTTTCTCCCTTTCCTTGCAATACAATGATTTCAAAAAAAAAATCACCACTTGTGGGTTCACAACTATGGTACTTCATTATTTTAGATCCATGAAGTGCATAAAACCCTTAATCTCAGTTCTATCCACGATGAATTTCTTTCCCTAACTCTTTATATCATTCTCTGAGCCTCAACTCTCAAACCCTAAGCTTGGTGAATGAGTCTTTCTTGGGACTTGGATAAATTTCATTGTGTCCTTTTATGTTTTGGAGAACTTCAAAAAATTAACTCTGGACTTTACCATAACACTTCATTTGATCTCCTTTAGTCTTAATCGAAGGGGTTAACATAAGCAATGTCAGAGTCTTCAGACTACTTAATATCATCTTTGTTGGTCTAACTAGAAAGACTTAACACAAACTCCTCTGGTGTGTTATTATGCCATCGACACACTTAACACGATTTCCCCTGTTTTAAATCAAAGTTCCTCATGCTAACTTCTCTAGTTTACACCAGAGCACTTTACATAAACCTCTCCAATATACGCCGAAGCAGTTCTTATGAACTACTCTGGTCTCGAATTTTTTGGCCATTATCTTGGGTAACCTTTAACTAACCGGTCTATACTTTTCCATTTCATTTTCACTAAGTATCAAAATTCAATAATGCCTTCCACATATTATCATCTTCTAGTGACGATCTCTCACCTAGCATCAACGCAAACAACTCCTCGAGTATTTGACATGGGTTACTTGAATTGATTTATTTTTATGCATATACGACTCCTAATATGATCATCTTTATTTCATCGCTTGGTTTTGTCTTTGACTAATTTTTCCTATGCTTGGAGGTTTAGAAATGTCTACAAGGAAGAAGGGAACTAGCAAAGCACCTGCCACACAGGCCTATGGGAGTGGTTGTGAGCATGAATATGAACCTGACACTAGAGGGGTGATGTATGACAACATGGCCAAATTCCTGGAAAAGGGGGAATATTTTCTCAAATGGGGTGACATTTATCAATTGTTCAAGAAACAAAACTTCCTTGTTAATATTGAGGACCAAGAGAAGCTTAAAATCTTCAAGAATATCAAGAAATTTGGGATACAAAGAGTAGCATCCCGCGTTGTGGTATTTCGCTATGTCGATGCCATTTCCTTGATCCTTAAACACATAGACTTGGGAAACATGTACATCTACAATACTAGGGGAGATCATATAACCTCATTCTAGTCTGCAGATCTAGTGAAATGCTACCATATAGAGAAAGGAACTCGGAAGCTAGATGACGAACTTCTTGGTGGGTTCAAGCATACGACCAAAGACCTATGTCATATTAGCTACAAACTCGCTAAACAGTTTAAGCTTAGACCAATCGGTGGATACCCTACAACTGCACTAAGAAATACATATCAATACATGGTGGCCATGTTATGCAGATTATATGGAGAGCTAGATGCCTACAAATTTCCTCTGTCATATATGCCCCTGATTTACTACTTTCCAGACAAAGGATCGTCTTTTAACTAGGATAAAATTCTATCACAAACTTAGCAAAGGCCATCAAATGAGTTAAGGAAACCCAACCCAGAACCTTTTCGGACTTACACATGTATTCATATCTCTTAGATATCATGTGCATAACACATCAATATCCGAAGATGGTCTGGGCATGGAATCCAATAGACCCAATTGTACACATCTACTACAAGGTGCTCTGTGAGCACAAGTATATGACACAATATCACAAGATATGTGAGCACTTCCTAGATCCATTGTACAAATTCGTTTTCTTCACACCAACCTCGTGCATGACCGACAAAGAATTGGCTGTAATCAGGAGAAAAGTGTTAAGTTTTGAGCTATTTATTAGGTTTCTTTTCAATTTAATAGATAACAATAACATAGGTAGGATCACTGAGAAAAACTCAATCACAAGATACACAACATGAGACGAACAAAGTTCGCTCACACAAGAATTATCCAAATTACTTGGAATATAACATAATAATCCATGTAGGAATAATGTATAAAATATGAATAGATGAGATAAGATAATATGATGATTACAATTGAGAATGAGGTCTCGTTTATATACCCATGCAGGGGCGCCCTTTACCAATAGTCATGTCCTTCGAGACATGACCTTTCATTATTAATAATTATTATGTTATGGATATCTATGGTATATGTATAGTTATGTTCATAACACAACATTTATCCTGGGAAACCATCATGGGGGAGAAAATAATGTATTATGTTTCTTTCGTGCTGAGAGAAACACTTGATTGCTTCCTACTCTGCCATGAGATCATGGTTGATCCCAAACTGAAACAACATCCCGAGGTGCTCTTTCTGTTAGAGACACTTCCAACCCAATCTGAATCGGTATAACCACTCAATATGAAGTCATGATCTCCATTATAACCGAGACCAAAATCCAACGTACCATTAAGGTATCTCATCACATGTTTTGCAACAACAAGGTGAACACGTCTGGGTTCTACCAGATACTGAATCAAGGTGTTCACAAAAAAACATATATATGGCATGGTGTTCGTAAGATACATCAATGATCCAATGATTTGTCTGTACATCGTAGCATCAACCAATTCTAACGAATTATCAACCATGAGCTTCAACTTTGTTTCCATGGGTGTATTCATGGATTTACACCAACATATCAAACCTCTTCAGTATTTCAATTGCATACTTCCCTTAGTTAAGGAAGATCATCTCTGGGCTTTGCCAGACCTCAAGACCTAAGAAATAGTGCATTGGGCCTAGGTCTTTCATTTCAAATTTTGTAGTGAGCTTCTACTTACAATCAATGATGAGATTTTATTTTCAAGTTAAGAATAAGTCATCCACATACAAAATAAATATATCAGGCTCATCATTCATAACCTTGAAGTAAATGTTAGAATCAACTTTACTCTTGGTAAAGCCCATGATTGTTAGGAAATTGTCAATTCTTCCATCCCAAGCTCTAGAAGCTTGCTTCAATCCGTACATATCCTTCTTCAATATGCATACATGAGTCTTTATATCTTCAACTTCAAACCCTTGGGGTTGTTCTATATACACTTATTCTTCAATGACACCATTCAAGAAGGCTATTTTCACATCCACCTGGTGTAAATTCCACTTCATCTTAGCTGCAAGGGATATGATGGTTCTGATAGAAGTGTATCTGGCTA
>CBVK0100603431.1:0-16824 GCA_900067695.1 Picea abies | reverse complement strand
ATCATATTTATTTCTATCCCTAGTGGGTTGTTTTCAGGCTCGGCACGGTCGATCTGGTAATGGCTCAATTGCTTCGAGTCCCAACTTCTTGTACCCAGATCTTGTCGAGGACATGCAATCGGAAAATAGGTTACTGTGAATATTAGTTTGATACCAATGATCCACATTCAAGAGTGGAACGAACTAATTAATAAACTGAATATAATATACATAGAAATATGGATAATAACACAAATATCTAGTGAATAATATCTTCTGTTAAATAATGAAATAGGCTGAAACTGTAAAACTGCAGAACTGAAAACTTGCTTGAATGGTGGTAGTTATCTCTAAGAAGAGATGTGGTTCTTAAATGCATCCATATGAGAATAATCCATTAAAATGAAGCTCCATATGCCTTTTTGATATTACTCATGAATTCCAAAACCCTAAACATCCAAAAACCTAACCCTAGAAGGTGAAATGCCAAACTTTATGCGGGTCATATAGGTAATTTGGTGTAATTTTGTACCTCAACTTCCTAGGGTCGTAACTTTTGCATACTACCTTCGTTTTAGGCACATGATAGCCCATTGGAAAGGTATTTCAGAAAACTACACATTCTTCCATCAAAGTATGACTTTGTCTATAGTTTGACTATGGAGAGCCAAAAAAACAATGTTTAGGGTCTCAAAATAGCCCCAGAAGTACAACAAGATGTGATGACATGAAAACATACAAAATAATCTAGTTGGATTAGATGAGAGGCCACCCGTATCCACCTGGAGGATGTGTGGGGCTTTAGAAAACCCTAGAAGTGTAGAACCCACAATTACAAAGAAGTACAAAAGTACATGCTAAAAAAAGGAACAAGAGGATCTAGTTGGAATAGGTGGGTGACCACCAATATTCACCTAGATCAATTTCTTACCATAGACTAATTCAAAAGGAGTAATCCCTTTGGTATTTTTCCACGTAATGTTGTATGCCCATGCTACTTCTGTGAGTTTCTTTGACTAATATTTCTTGTTCATGCTCACTATTTTGGTGAGGATGTTTTCTATCTCTCGATTGGTGACTTCAACTTTCCCATTTACTTTAGGATTGTTACTAGTAGGGTCTTAACTTTATGTGGGGGATGTTATGTTACTTCATGATTTCTTCAATGAGTCATGATTTAAACTGAGGTCCTTGATCTGTGACTATCTCCCTTGGATAACCAAACCTTGAGATTATACACTCTTAGAGGAATGCAACTACATTTGATTATGTGGCATCCTTCATGGCCTTTACTTCATCCCATTTTGTTAGATAGTCTATTCATACCAATATGTGTTTATTTTTCCCCGATGGAGGATCAATTGGGACTATGAATTCCATTCCCCACTTTCCAAATGGTTCTAGTGATACTTGAGTTTGTAAAGGCACCTCATTCCTCCTTGTAGGTTTCCCCATTATTTGACATTCATCACAATGTGAAGTGTATTGTTGAGCATCTGTATGTAAGGTTGGTCAATAATAAACATCTTGTAAGATATTATAATTTTTCCTCTTGGCTCCATAATGTCCTCCACATGGTTCATCATGAAAAGAATGGAGGATATCATGCACCTCATCTTCTTGTATGAAACCCAAGTGTAGGATGAACTTTTCCAAACAATCTAGCATCTCTCCCTATAAGAGAAATGTTGAGGGAACTTTCCTATTGTCAGATAATTTTCTATATTAGAAAACTAGTGGCTTTGTGTTGATATGGAAAATAAGTGCTCATATGTAAACTGGTCATTGATCATGTCTTATTCTATAGGAGTAGTCAACTTGGATAAAAAAATCCACAAATACATTTTTCTTTCCAGGATTATCAAGAAATGTTAGATCAAACTATTTTAATAACAAAAACCATCTAATCATTCTACCATTAATGTCAAGTTTATTCATCAAGTATCTAATCGCAATGTGATCTGTATGTAAAAAAACTTTATATCCTGTAACATAATGTCTGAATTTATTGAGATCATGGACAACTTCTAAAAGTTATTTTTTTGTAACAGTGTAGTTGAGATTTGCACCAGCCAAAATTTTACTTATGAAATAGATTGCAAAAGTTTTTTTGTCTTCATTTTTTCCTAATATTGCTCCTACAACCTTGTCTGAGGCGTCAATGTGAATGTGAAAGGGAAGATCCCAATTGGGACCTTGTAGCACATGAGCAGTTGAGAGTTTCTCTTTTGTTCCCAATTGGGACCTTGTAGCACATGAGCAGTTGAGAGTTTCTCTTTTGTTGTCTCAAAATCTTGTTGGTAGTTCAGGGTCCAACAACAATCTACATATTTGGACAACAAGTTAAAGAGAGGAGAAGCTATCTTACTAAAATCCTTGATGAACCTTCTATAGTATCCTACATGTCCAAATAAACTTCTAACATATTTTTTTTTCATAGGTGTAGGAAGTAGGGAGATGATTTTGATTTTGTTTTTCTCTAATTCAATCCCTATGAAGGACAAATGATGTCCTAAAACAATCCCTTCTTTCATCATCATATTACATTTTATTTTTCTAATGGACAGGTTCATTTCTCTACATCTTTGGAGAACTTTGCCTAAATTTTCTAAGGATTCATAAAAAGAATTTCCATAAGGGGTAAAGTCATCCATGTAGATCTCAACTTTGTTTTGAATGAGTTCTGAAAAGATGTTGAGAATTTCTCTTTAGAAAGTGGTTGGAGCATTACATAAGCCAAAAGGTAAGACTCTGTAAGCAAATTTTCCCCAGGGAAAAGAGAAGGTGGTCTTGTCCTAATCTTCAATAATGATATGAATTTTGTTTTATCCATTATATCCATATAGAAATTAAAAGTGTTCTTTTGTAGCTAATACATCCGAGACTTGGTCAATAAAGGGTAGGGGGAAATGGTATTTTTTGGTAACCTTGTTTAAATCTCAGTAATATACAAATATCCTCCATTTTCCATTCTTCTTTGGAATAATAACTAGAGGAGAGACTCATTCAATATTTGAGATTGGATATATGAATCTAACATCTAGAAACTTTTGATGTTATTGTTTAACTATGTCTTTCATTGCAAGGTTCATCCTTCTTTGGGGCTTCCTAATGGGTTTGTAGTTCTCCTTGATGTAAATATGGTGAGTACACATAGAATTATGGATTCCTTTCATGTCTTTATAATCCTAGGAAAAATCTTTGACATTTCTTCTAGACACGTCTAATAGCTTTTGTTCTTGTTGACTAGTAAGTTTATTGTTGATTTTGAGTGTTTTTGTAGGGCTGATATCTATGATTTTGACAATGGGATCTTCTATTTCAGTAGTGAAAAAATCCATCCATAATTCTTTGTTATTTTTTTATATAAATTTTAGGTATGTTATCATCATTTATCCCTTCTATGTTCACATCAGTTGGATATTGATTTTGCATAAAAATTTTGAGGAAGGTGTCCTCATCAATTGTACTATTAGTCAAGGAAGTGTTGATTGTATAGATGGGATAGGAAGTTGTTTATGTCAGTTATTATTTCTCTTCCATCCACATAGGTAGATTTTTTGTTAGCAAAGGTTAGGGAGGAGGATAAAGAACAAGTTCTTTTGGGAAAGGCTGTCAGTTATAGACATATTGCATGATGATCTACAACTAGTTTATGCATTTGTTGTGACCAACCAAGGCCTTCCTAAAATTATAGGATATGCATTGTATTGAGACTTGGGTTGAAGGACTAGGAAGTCAATAGGGTACTCCCAAGAATCAATGGAGTTTATGTTTGATTATAGATCAAACATAACTTAGGTTTGATTGTAGATCTGTTTGCAAGATGAAGGACAATGGAGGTATCTCTTAAAAGTATCTGAAGCTTGAGCCTCAACATAGTATATTTAGTCATAACATTGATAGCAGCCCCCATATCAATAAGAGTATTCTGGAACAGGGTGTTTTTTATGAGTACATTTACTAGAGGACTTCCTAGATTCAAGTATTTAGGTAAAATCAAATTTCCAAGCATAAGGTCAGCTAATTGTCCTATAACATTTAGGGTAGGGGAATATTTCCTTCTCTTCCCTAGTCTTGTAATGCATTCTTCCTTAGAATATTTATTGAAAATGGGTACATCTTTGAGGGCTTGTAAGAGAGGTATATTTATGCACAAATACTTAAGTTCTCCTAAAATTTATTTTTCCTCAGATGTATAAGCCTTCTTTTCTTGTAATATTTCAAGGTAAGGAGGAGGTTGAGGTTGGGGCAAGGTAATATATTCTTTCTCAAATTCTATACTTTCTATGACCTTGGGATGTTGTTGTAATATATTTCTTTATCTAAGATTTATCTCTTGTAGTTCCAATGAATAATTTTGATAAGTTGTATAGTTGTTGTACAAAGGTTGAACTTGTTTTTTTTTCTTATTTGGAGCAAGTTGAGTGGGTAGTTGAGGTTGTTTAGGAGGAGCATTATTTTGAGTAGTGTTTTTATTTTGAGGAGGAGGATACAATAATGCAGGTTGAAAATTTTGTCGCATCCATCCTTGTGGTGGTTGACTCCACTGATTTGGTGGCATTCTAGGAAAAGATTGGTATGGAGGAAGAATTGGAGGTCCTTGGTGGTGCCAATGATTTGGATTTTCCGAGGTGATGGGTTATACCATGGTTGAGGATACATTTGAGAATTATATTCATTAAAATTTTGAGCATGATTGAAGTTCAAACCTGTTTGGAATGGTCTTGGTGCTCCATGCCTCCTTTGATTGATGAAGTATAGTGATTCCACATTCTCCCCTGCTCCTTGAAATTTAGATTTCAATCCTAAAAAATAATAACATTTGTTAGTTGGATGATTTTCATCACAAATACCACAAACATATATAAGGTCTAAATGGCACTCATTTCTAGGAGGATTTTTCGTGCATTTGGGACAATACACAACCAATGCCTTCTCTTCTTCCTCTTGTTTCTTCTTAATCTGCAAAGCATATATTTGCATGGATAAAGAGTGTAAAATATCAATTTTCATGTTCTCTATTAACCCTCCTAGTTCATTATTAATATGAGTTATAGGGTTAGAACATTGAGATACCAAACCTCTACTGATTATACCTTTATTTCTTGAGGACCTTGAGTGGTTCTTGAATATTCTTTTGATATCATCATAGTCCAACTGATAGATATCTCCATTGGATAGGATATTCAATTTTTCCATCAGATATTCTCTTACCCCTTTGAGTAAGACAATATTGAGTGAGACTTCGTCTAGAGTGCAATTTTGAGATCTCTTGTAGCTTAGTTGAAATTTCTTCAAATTATTCTAGAGATTCAACATGTCCTTCGATCATTATGAAAATATCATCCCTTGTATATATTTCTCTACAATTGTCTCTTTATATTTCACTATAGGTATTTTTCATTTGATCCCAAGGTGTGATATTATTTCCCTCCAATATAATAAACCATCTTAGAGATGAATCCTTCAAGGTAGAAGGAAAACATTTGAGCTTATGTCCATCAGTGGTATAATCATATGTCATGCATCTAACAATAAAATCAAACAAGAAAGTGTCGAGATCTTCAGAAACAATCCCACGAAAAATGAGGTAAGGAAAAATGATTAATGTTTTTCATCTTGGTTTCTCCATTGTATTCTCGAATAGGGAACTCAAATATTTCTACCATATCTTATTCACTAGCCATGGCACAAGGTGAGAACTGAACCTCTTGAAATATTTTCAAATTCTCCATCTTCCCTTTCCAAGAAACCTTCTAGTGTTTCAGGACCAATCTCTGGATTTCTTGGACTTGTTTCTATGGCAGATTTTTTTGGTAAAAACATTTCTTTCCTACCTTTATGTCTGGTCATTCAAGAAATATGAGCATGACAAGGAGCTATCAATACTCACACAGAGTGAAATAACTTGGGTTTTTACACTACATAAATTATATAGTGAAGTTTTCCTTGTGAATGAGGTATCCTTTTTACTTTTCCAGGTCACACAAAAGAAAAAAAAATTTAACATGCAGACATCTAGCACCTCTCAAGCAATGACACCAAAAAGTGATGGCCCTAGGAATATCAACAACAATTTCCTGTATCCTTGGCTTCCTACTTTAATTTTTAAACTTGGGTCTCGTACAAACATAAGAGGTGCTATGCACTATGTATGTAGTATGAAATTGTCAGTAGAAAAGGTCTGAAACTGATCAAAGGATGAAAATGTGGAGAAAAATAAAATGACAAAAAGAAGCTCTGAACTATTTCTTGAAGAAAACAAACCAATCTTAAGGTACAACTAATCTAAATTACATGGAAATAAATTATTTTAATTGGATTAAATAATACCAAATAAATAATATTAAACTAAAGGAAAGAAGATGAATTCAATCTAAGCTATGACATAAATTTGTAATAGAAGTAAAGATACATGTATGCATGAATAAAACAAGCTAGTTTTCTAACCCTTTGATCAATATCTGTCTAAATGTATTTTTATTTTTTATTGATTATTTCATGAAAATAATTTTAAGCTAAGTCAAAATCTAAAGTTGAAACAAACTGACAGGATATTTCTACAGGAACTGTGCAGTTCTACATGAACTGTACAGTTTCTACGGGAAACTCCTACATGAAGCAAAATTAAGTTCAAAAGGATAGATTAAGTATTTAAAAGAATGAATAAATATATACTATCAATAAATGGAGTGAATATGAGGTTATTTTCCTTGGGATGCACCTAAGAGTACTCTAAAAGGATATTGAACATTTCTACAGGATGGTTATTGTATCTAGCTAGCTAGTGATAATATTAACATAAGATGGGATTAATCATTCAAATATATATTAAACTTCAAAAGAGAGTAAAATACTATCTAGCATGCATGAAAATTATAGAAATTGTAGTAGGGGCCTTGATCCCTCTTGGATGGGCCCTATCCAAGAAGCACAATGATTCTAAAAGGAACTTTAATGGATCAAAAGAAAAGACATCTTTATTTCATAAATATCAATAATAAATCAAGATCAGGAATGCTCTGATGTTATCAACAAAAGTATTCACAAATTATCCATACAATACATTCTCCAGAAATTCTCTATATCCCCCCTCCTAGACTTTATGTCTATATATAGATAGATATTTTGACCTCGCTTCCCAAATCAAGGAGAGAAACGGGTAAATGAGGGATATCATCCCTTTAAACCTGTATATTCAACTCTTATTGATCAAAATTGGTCATTGATGCACAATGAATTCTCTTGGAGGTAGGTAGGGACAATTTCCCTTGATCTTTGGATGGAAGCTCCTTGAGGGAGACAAAATCCCTTATTTCTAGGGTGTTGACGCCCTTGATTTCTGTAGTTTGACCTGGTTGGTGGAATATACATCTTTTGACAAAAAATTTAGAGAAAAAAGGTACATTATACACAAAAATACACCTCAAAATACATCCATTAAGAAACATGCAAAATATCCATGACTTATTATTAAATATGGTCAAAATAAAATATTAAGTCATTTTATTATGGAAAAATGTGCCAAAGATGATCCTTTGGAATGTAAAATAATGGGCTCATCACCAGGACCTTCTCCGTCGCTGCCA
Source organism: Picea abies (assembly GCA_900067695.1). Classification (NCBI taxonomy): domain Eukaryota; kingdom Viridiplantae; phylum Streptophyta; class Pinopsida; order Pinales; family Pinaceae; genus Picea; species Picea abies. Next base: position 9,253 of record CBVK0100603431.1, on the reverse strand, counting down.
ACTCTTGTTTTAATTGATCCATAATTCATGTGAGCCTATCCTCTTTCTAGTTATCCATTTGGATGACCTTATTCCAAGGTATACAAGCTACTTTGTGCTTGTCCTAATATGTTTTGACTACTATGAGGGAGTCTTGGCCTTCTTTAAATTTATTTTTAAGCAACGAAAATAGTTTGGTAGGAGTGTCCATGTTCTTCTACATGTCTGTTATCCTCTAATTAAACATATTCAGTTACGCCTTAAACCTCTCATCCTCTTCGCAAAGCTTGAAATTGTTGGTTCTTAAGTCTTCCAACTTATCTCTACTTTCTTTTCGCATGTTTTGGTCTACATTATTTTATTCACAATTATGGATGTAGTGTCTCGATCAAGGATGGAACCATGTTGGATACCATCTAATCTGTAATCAAGGGGCTCATAGACCACTCTCTTCACCAACACAAACCCTTTGTGGAATTTGATCTTTGAAATCTATCTTAGCTCTGGATATAATGAGAAAGATATCCACGCTCTATACCCTACACACATCAACCAATAAATTCTCTAAGTTTTCATTGTAGTTCTCAATGCATTTCTTAGTGAAAAAAATCTCTATACTCTTCTTTGATCAACTTTCTCATTCTTATGGGTTCTAGCATAGTTAATGATATCATATGGAGAGGCCTGGTATCCTACACACGACCGTAATCTAATTTCCCAATGAGAGGTTTTAGCACTAGAAGTCACACCTATAATGTAGTAGGTGTAAGCCTAATATCCATCAGAATATAAATGGATTGAATTGGTTTCAATAGGTGGATCAACAATTGTGGGAAAGAAAGGAAGAGGGCAACAAACTATCTGCAAGGGCATTCCATTGGGCATGGATTCATAACATCCTACGGATCAAAGAAAATCAAACTATATACCAAAAAAAGGGGATATATAATGATGAGTAGAAGCATAGTGAATATGAAAAAAGGAAAAACATCCATTTTAAAAAGATCCTTTCTGCAAACAGATTAAATATTGTTTGAAAAATAAACAATGATTTAATGGGCAAGCTACAACAAATCCTTTGTTGTTCATGAATCCATCAATCAATGGTAGCTATGATCCTCAAAACCTAAAATATATTCAAGCAAGAAGATAACAAATAAATGGTAAAACAAATACTACCATCTAATAAACAACTCTCATGGATATTTAATGGAATAAATGCTCATTACAAACGGGCCCTCAGGCTTACAAATGAGCAACTAAACTACTCCTCCAACTCTCTCCTCTCTTGGATCATGAATCCAACCCTTTCCTTATCAAAAACCACATTCATATATATTGAATGATATCTATATACCCTAAGTAGGTAGAAACCAATGAGCTACATAGGATCCTCCTCCATTTAGGATTCTTGTTACAAAAGATTCCAACAAAAACCTAACAAATTCCTATTTTGGGGGATCTTGTCTATTGTGATAAATGCCTTTTGAAACAGGTCATGCTGGTTGATCTGGAGATGGAACACATGTCCCTATGTCCAACTAATTCCTAGGATACCATTCGAACCTTCCCCAACAACTGGAAGCCTTCCCATAGCTCGAATTTGTCAGACTCTTAGAGTTCACAGTGCCAGTGACAAAATGCACTATGAACTTTCCTATAGGTGATGTTTTTATCTTTTCTCCAAAAATACGAAATGGGTTGGGCTGATGTTTTTTCATCAAGTAAAAAACATCATTATTTTCCTCCACAACAATTTTCAGAAGAACCCATATTGGCATTCAAAAGTTATGATCAAAACAATCCTTTGTTGTGTGTTAATGCGTACAAACTGTCATAAATTACTAGTTCACAACATTAGTGAGTCTAGGAGCTACAGACTTTCCTATAGCAGCCTGTTTTACTTTTTCAAAGCTTCAACACCTAAAAAATTGTACCAGGAGTCCAAATACACTACAAAAATTTCATAATCTTGATATATAACATGAGGAAAACCAAAATTGTTAATTATGGTTTAAACTCATGGCCAATTCTTCTTACTATTAACAAGTTTTCAGCATCATACATATCAGTTTGTAGCACTTAATGAAGTATCAAATTCAAGCTTGGTTCTACAACTAATCAACCATACACCTCAATCCTGATAAGGGTATCATTCAATTTCTTTAAGAGTACACTTCAAAATGATGCAGAAAAAGAGGGTTTGAACAATTCACAATGCGAGTGTACAAAGCAACACAAACCCCTCTTTTAACCTTTGAAAAATGTGAAGACCATCAAGGAGTACCTAATGAACCTAGTTTTGATGTTGATTCTTGTAAACTTAAGTTGATCTTTCAGCAAGCTATGTAACCTCAATGATCCTTTTCATCTAGTTTGTAGCGCCACCCTACAATGCCAAGTTTGCAACACCAAATTCAAAATCAATGGCACACTTCAAGGAGACTATTAGAAATTCTGAGACATAATCCTTGAAAAATTAATTAAATAAGGGCACTGGAAATCACAAAATATCCTTTGACACATTTATTAACTACAATGATGACAAATGAATGCATGAGGTAATTATGAGTATGTTGTGAACTATCTAGGTGAGTTGACAACAAATACACCTGACTTTGAATTGACATCTAAATAGTTGGATGGTGAAAAAAATAAACTTATGTACAACTTGGAGGTGTGACGTGTCATGGTAATGATTTTAGGATCAAAATACTAACTCATAGGAACTTATTTACCATGTTATGATGACCAATATCATGACATAAAGACACTAAACTAGGGATAAACATAACTTTTCTTATGCAAATCAAAATTTAAGTTATGACCACACGAAGAGACCCAAAAACCTAGGACTTGTAAAACCCTATGACTCAAAAAACAAAACCAAAGTGATTTTTTGACCCCTACAGTCCTATGTGCTAACAAGATGCATATTGTATTGGATATCAACTATTTCATGAGAACCCTAGAGTCCAAACAATTATTTCTCAACACATGAGATAGCATCCAAATAACTCATGCAACAATCAAATAATTATTTAATGAATGAAAAATATTCAAAGGATCTTGAATGGAGGTGGTAAAGTTATCCATTACTAATTGATTCATACTGTTATTCAATGCACCATCCATTCATTTTGCACTCAGTATACTCAGCATCTATCTTGTGACAATTATCAAAATGGACACGTGTGGACCATGAGCTAGTGAGGAAAAAAGAGTAGAGGATATAACAGACCTAAGGTAGATTCTTTGGAGCTCTCTGGTACCAGATTTAGAGCTTGGGATATTGAGATGTTACACTAAAATATCAAGGTGTATTAGGGTTAGGTTTTAGCATGTCAACTAACAAATGAAACATATCATGGTTTCTCCATGAGATGGTGTTTCACTTTGACAATGAAGAGTGGGCATGTGGGGGCTCTCCTATGGCTAGAGATCACACTCATACATTTGGAAAACAAGATGAACATGTGTGGGATATTTCCAGGCTAGGAATCATGCTTAGATCATGTGAAACATAGAATAAGGGAATGGAGACCTCTTGTATTCTAGGGTTTGAGTGTAGATACATTTGATCAGAAAGGGAACATTATATAGTGTAACCAACTGCTAGGGTGAGGTCATATGCAATGTAGATAGGAAATACACAGGATATGGTGTGCCTAGCTGGTGGAGTGGAGTCGTGTGTAATTTATGTAGTGCAATTAATCCATGGAAACAATTAAATAATACACAATAAAGATATATTCATGAGAGATGCACCCAAATAGTAGTTAAATGCCCAACAAGATGAAAAATGTCTCAAAAATAATCTAAATTCACAACAAGATGGATATGCTCCAACAATGAGTGAATTATACATAGGCACATAAATTCATCATCTAGAAAATGCAAATATGCCCCAAAGAGAGATAAATATGTTTTAGCAAACTCTCTAAAAAATTTGGAAAGATGATCATGGATCTTCCCTTGCCTAGAGCATTGCAAGGTGGATATTAACTAACTATTGCAATGGGTAAGAACCATTTAAACAATAATATTTTTTGAGAGACTCTCACATAGTACAATAGAAGAATATGTAGTAAATAAATATTCCTCCATTCAAATAAGGTATAGAGGAACCATTACATTTAATTGGTGAGCTTCAAATAAACAAAATAGAAAAATTAACCAAATCACATAGAGGAAACACACAATAAGGAATGAATTTTGTTTTTACCCTCGAACCCAATTAGGAAACAAGTGGTATGGTGCTCAGTATTCATATTTCTGCAAGTCTAGAAGTTTTTATAATGCTCAATGGCCAAAAATCCCTTAGAGTATGAGAGAGAGTGAAGAAATAGGGAGATATAGGGGGTAAGGGAAGGACACCAACCATGGCTCTTCACTTCCCATTCCTTAGCCTTCTCTCCTATCTGTTTCCATGGCATTTTAATTATTTTTATTTAGCTTTTCTCTTACATCATTATTTGTATTATTCCACATAAATTTGCATTGTTTTACGTGGATTAGATAATGCATTATGATCATCAATATCTGTTGCAGGTATTTATTCTTATCCACTCTTTAGTTTGCATCCATTTCATATCAATCAAATTCTTATTTTGGCCTTCCCTCTCTATGAAAACCTAGGCCCAAGAGCCTATCAAGCTTCTCAGATGTGGAACCTTGTTGTATTGTCACCCAATTCTTTCTCACACTTGTTGTAACCAATTTCATGCATTGTGGCTTAACGTGGGAGAATGTTCCCTAATCTTATCACATTCCCTCTCCTTGAAAATTAGCATGTTTTTCCTCCACAATTTTCACCTTGATTGGATTGACATGTATCTTGTGTCAGGTTGGCATCAAAATGTTTTTACCATATGAGTCGCTCTTTGTGACATTAATATGTCACATGACGTGTCATATTTTTATCCCCTGGTCATTTTCCATTTGTCGTATATGAATTTGAATAGTTATGATATACATAAGACATACCTACCCAAATCAACACCATGTTACTAGGAATCTACCTGATATGCCATGCTTCTATTTTTGGTACCTGGGTATGAAACCCTAACTAGTGTGCAAATAGGCCTCATTTTTCCTAATTTTTTTGAATATAATTTGTAAAGTTTTGTTTTGTTTCTATTTACTTTTATTTATTTATTTTTTTGTATTTATTTATTTTCATTTTTTATTTTCCCGTGGTTTTGCAAAACTGCACATGGTTTTGATTTCCAATGATTTTGAATCCCCTCCTCCCCTACCAAAATACATTTGTAGTACCATGATTAATTTTATATTAAAATCAAGATTATCCTTTTGGAAATTACCCATCGAAACATTTACTTCAGGATTTCCCCATGGCACATTTATCACCCATCCTCCCAAATCCTGAACATCCAATGTAACTTATGATTATTTTAATATTTATTTTGGACTTAGGTTATCGAGATTTCACTCATGAGAGGATTTTAACTTGGAATAATTTCCTATTGAAAAATGAGGTTATTGATGTCAAAAGGAGATTGTCTATTTTATTCATGTTTGCATCGATGAGTCTTTATGCACGAACATGAATATATGAGAAATCGAGGAACAAGATATGGCATAGAGGAATAGATGAAGTTGGAAGTACATGCCTTCCTGCAATATGTGAGAAGAGAATTGTACCCATTCTATTCTTATACTATAAAAATGTATGGATATGTAAAGAGATATGTAGCAGGAAAGAAAACCCTATGTAATAATTTTTTTTGTAGAACAATCTACAAAAGAATGAAGAAATGGTGAAATCAATATATCCCACATTCATTGGGAAATTGTGAACAAAAAGGATTATAACAAAAAAGGGGTTATCTCTTAGTTTGGATGAAAGCAAGTTTAAGAGTTATGAAACATAACGTAAAGGATTAACTTTTGAGCAATTAGATATTGATCGTTCATCCCCAAGAAATCAAAGACATAAACGATTAAGATCAAGGATTGAGGCCCATGGTGGGAACTAAAAAATGAATAAGTCCCAAGACTTCGTAGAGCAGCATAGAATCGGAAGTATGTGCGAAGAAATGAAATATTCCTACAGACCCATGATGAAATATTGGAAAAATGACCAAGTGTTGACGCATCACAAAGCGATGAATAATCATAAGTATGTGCAAATAAATGCAATTGTCTTGCGGCCCTATATTAAAATATTAGAAAAATGGTTAAGTATGAATAATATGTCAAATGGTTGATGTCTCAAGAAATGGATAAGTATGAATATTGAATTGGTTGGATGGAAAAATCTACAAGAATCATTGAAATGCCATAGTCCTGTGACCCACGCTGAAATTTTGAAAAATGACTAATTGTTGAGACGCCATGTAGCAATTGATAATCAAAGGTATGTAAATAAGTGAGCATGAAATTACAAACCTAAGAACCCATGATGAAAATATCAAAAAATGACTAAGTGTTGAGATATCATGGAGCAACACATGTATGTAAAGAAATGAGCATGAACTTGCGACCTCGTATACCTATGATGAAAAGTTGAAAAAAGGACTTACTAAGAATTGGATGGATAGAGAAGTCTCACAAAATGGCTAAGTATTGAGACTTTACGAAGATAGTGAGAATCAAAGAATATTGGGAAGATGAGAGGAATAAGAGATGTGGCTTAGACCTGTGAACCCATAGTAGTCTTCAATAAAATTGTCTATGTATTGGTAAAGGAAAGATCTATGTTCAAGATCAATCTAAGATCTAATTGGATGATGAGTGTGAAACAAAGACCCAGGGTCCTGAAGGAATAGATCGAAGGATGGTATTTAATCAAGGGAAGATTGGACAACTATTGTACGTCATGGTTGCATGGTGCATTTTGATGGACCATGAAGTAAATTGACAGACGATATTGAATCCAGGAATAAATTCGACGGTAATTGTACATCGAGATTATTTTTTTGAAAAAATCAAGTGCGAAAAAGATGGGGTTTTGGATAGGATGGTGCATCCTGGTTTTGTGGAGATCTAGATCCGGCCTCATATTCTTAGGATATGTGGAAAAATATTTGGGTGTATATTTTATATAAATATCCATGATCTTGTGTAGTTTCATGTGTGAGTTTTGAAGATATGTAATGAATAATTTGAGTTCGCGAAAACGAAGGTGAGAAGAATAGAAAAACTAATGAAAGAGGAACATGTGAGGGTTTTTGGGTGGTGCAAGGAATTTTAGTTTGGAAGAAAATTTATTTCAGGGTAGAAGGGTGGTGCAAGGTACAAGATTGTTGTCCTCATTTATTTTAACAAGTTGATTCCTGAAAGATTGGTGTCTACAAACTGTAAGTAGGTTCTTATAGTGAATATTGGTGTCTTCAATAGATCAATAGGTTGGTGCCTGGAAGATTGGTGTCTACAGATTGTAAGTTGGTGCTTACAATGAGCATTGGTGTCCTCAATATATCAACAAGTTGGTTCTTGTCAAGCTGGTTCTTGTAAAATTGTAAGTGGGTGCTTACTACAGGGATTGGTGGCCCTCATAAGTTGAATCCTATAAATATTTCAACTTTTTATTATTATAAGAAAAACCTTTTGTGGTTTTCTGCTTTATTGGGTTTCCACGTAAAATATATATGTATTGTTCATGTGTGTTGATCTTTTTTGATATATAATTCTCATCATTACTTATTATTAACTCTGTGATGATTATTTAAAGTGGCAAAATAGATAATATTGTTAAAATTGTCCCAATAGTGACTGACCCCCCCTCTCAGTATTGTTGAATATTCCATCATTACCTTTTGGAATATTCAATCAACCTGGCTACCACATCATGATAGACCCATCGGGATTATATTTTTGGGATGAATCCATCGGGATTTACCTTGATGTATTTCTCCCTACCTTTATGAATCCTAATCTTCTGATCACCTTGATATCATTTGATATTATTTTACTTTGGGTCGTCGGGATTTACACTTTGGGTTTCTACCTATCGGGATTATTAGCCATTGATATTTTTACGAGCCATCGAGAAGTCAACACATATTACATTTCTCCAAATTCTAAAAGGGGGTATTATTTTAATATTTAGGGGGTGACTATGTTTTATTATATTGTGATTTAATTTTTATTTAATTTTATTTATTTTATTTTTTTATTACTTTCCTATTTTTACTACAGTTATTGGCCAAAATTTCTATGCGGGCCCTAGGTCCTATGCATCTTATATTTCTACACACAGTATGAGTAAGGGGGTTCAAAACTATATAAACCATTCAAACTTGAATTACCTAGTGCATGTGGTATAAGTTTTTAAGGTTGAATATCGACGGTTCAAATTCCCTCATGGGTAGATCAAGGATTGTTGAGTGCCAAATGCAAATGGCCATATATGGACTTACAAGAGTCCAAATAAGGCCCATGATACCTTGTTGGAAAGGTATTGAGTAGAAGGATACATTCGAGGATAAATATAAGCCATATCATTGATAGAAAATCCCAGAAAATGAAAATAAAAATAGGTCATGAATTTAATGGGAAGAAAACTATGCAATGCTCAGATGGACATATCATGAGCTCCAAAAGATGCAATTAATCCCATAAGATCTTTTCTAGAATAGAAAAAAAAAACGATGATAAAGATAATATTAATATCTTGATGGTGAAAATTTAGAGAACAGAAGAGGGTCGAATTCAATTAAAGAATATATTGTGAAATGTTCATGCAAACATAATTGGAGTTCAAGGAGAAGAAATATGACCTGCAAGAGCACTCTAGAAACATGAAACAAAGAAGAATAAGATGGAACACTAATATTCACCAAACTGACACCAAAAAATTCCCACAACATTTGAAGAACAGAGGAAGACCTAAACGATTAGAATTAATGATATTTTAATAATTATCACTCATGAACAAAATATGGAATGTGATTGACTATGTTGGTTATGTGTTATATTTTTTGCATGTGTGTGTGTGGGTGCATCAGATTTGACAACTGCATCTGACGATCCCAACTTCCTTCTCTCTTTGTGTCGTGTCCACCGGGCACTTTCCTGGGGGGCGGACAAGGTGCCCCCCCCTGCCTCCCCTTGTTACACATAACATTTGGCCCTGGGTGGTAGGACGAAGCTGACAGGGTTCAGGGCAGCACCCCGAAATGTTTTTTGGGGGCGTTTTTTTGCTATTTTAGCAGATTTTCTATTTTTAGCAATTTTCTAAATTAATCCCAGATTCATGGATTAGGGGTTTGGTAGCTACGAAATACCTAAAATATTGTATATATTGTAT
>CBVK0100603430.1:0-16826 GCA_900067695.1 Picea abies | reverse complement strand
CAACTTCTTTTCTCAGGAAAAGTTCTTCTCCCTTCTCTCTTCAGGAACTCGGGCGACTGACCCCTCTAAAGGAAATAGATAGGTTTACATCATTAATGGTCATAGGGATGACAAAAATAATGTGTAACAGTTTGTTGGGAAGTGAGTTCTCCTGGAAGGGAGTCTCGTAGCAACTACAGTACTCTGAGACTTCTGGTCCAGCCTATTGTTGAATCCCAAGATAAGGGAGGTTTAATAGTTGATGGACTTGTATTAGCGAAGGTGTACCCTCCTCGGGTGGAGAAGGCGTGTGGAGAATGAGGGTCTATGGGTTTTGGGCGTAAGTGGCTCCTAGGATAAAAGATCCTTCCTGTGTTTTGTGCAACTTCCCTATTGACCTTGCCTAGTCTAGGAATCCCTTGACCGATGGAGCTTAGTCCCAACTTGGGGGTGACCTACTGCTGAGCGTGATGAGTAGTGTGGTCTATGGCTGGGAGGTTTGTGGAAGGTCTGCATGCAGTTGGTGGTCTTCTAATAAAAGATAAGTATCACTTTTATATTCATTTACATGTTGTGTAATGGTACATATGTTGTAATTGATGAGTATTGCCTGTGTATGTTGTATATGCTACATCTGTAGGCTTACTATTATTTCCACAATAATATGTTATATATGTGTAGAATAGTCATTCTATGTTTATATGGATGTGTATGTTTTTTCGCAAGTATCTCTGTGTGGCATAGCCCAGTAGTTTAAGGCTGGAGATGTCACAGATCAGAGCTAGATGTACAAGATAAGGTATTTCGCAGGTAGCATTGCCCCAATGATGGATTTGTAGGCCGGGGATGTTACAATATGATATCAAAGCATGGTTTCAACACTAAGCCTGGATGGGCCATGTTAGTGGAAGTTGAAGCAAGAGTTTTGGAACAAGTTGTTGTCGAAATGGACAAAACTCAAGTTCTGACCCAAGGTTTCAACATGGAGCCTAGATGGGCTGGGTAAGTTGTCATTAGACTCAAGGTTTCAAGAGGAAGTGTTGTTAAGAGGAACCAATTTTGGAACTCAGAAACATCCATGAGTGCCAATAGGATTACCTTGGCCTTGTTAAGAAGCTCAAGAGGAGTAGCAGTATCGTAAAGCCACGAAAGACATGGTATTTGGCCACAGAGAGAGAGATCACAACACTTGTGGTGTTGGGGCAGTAGGATTTGTTCGGAAGGAAAGGGAAATCCTTTACGACCGTCAGATATGGTGATGGTGTAGAAGGGTTAACCTGGAATCCCTTTGGACTTTGCAACTTCGGTGAAGTTGATGCAAAATAAGAAAAATTACGAAGCCCCGAAGTGGATCTACAACGTAGATCTAGGGAGAAGAGCTTGATTGTTGGATCAACCAATTTTAAAAGGTCAAATGCAATGGTGAAGGGTGAAATCTCCCAAAGATTTGAAGTGTGGAGTTAATCCATACCATCTGTCAAGAGGGACACATGTCAACAGATTGGTTTGTTCGGGAATTCATTGTTAGGGAAAATTAGTGTGTGTTGAGGACAGAACTCCTGAAGCCCTAAGTTATGAAGTCTTGAAGAGCCAAGGTAGTGAGTCATGATGACTCCACTTGGATGGACGTGGACACATGGGATGGGTGCCACGTGTCAGTGGGTTTCAAACCCATGGAAGATTGAAATGGCATTTGAAACGTGACATGTGTCACCCATATGAATGGGCCACATATCATCCGCTAGTATTCTGCCATGTGGAACTCTATATGAGCATGGTTAGTGGGACCCAAGGTTACATAATGAAGTTAAAGGTCAAAGGACCCACCCTGGTGTTGATCATGATACATCAATATCAACGACCAGGAGGCATTGCGGGGAACCAAGTTGCATGGGAGTTAATTCTCCAAGGAGGTCCCACAATCCAAACCACAGTTTCACCGAGGGGTTACGTGTCAACATCAGAAGTATTGCAGAATGAAATTCGGGTTGCTCCAAACCATCATTGCATTCCCCCGCAATTGGAAAACATTAAGTGATGTGACGTAATGACATCACCAAAGGTGAATAGGAATGTTTAGAGATTAAAAGTTCGGAGGTGTGGATGTGAGATCCTATGAAGCTCTGAAGTCCCGAAGACCCAAATTTCTAGAACTCAGTCACCTAAGGTTCCATAGTAAGTTTAAATCATCTGATGTTAAGTATACATGGATGGTTGATCCACCCTACTTCACAATTTTGGTAATCTGGAACTCCGAGAGATTGTTGTGTGGTGCTTTGAAATATTCTGAAGCCGAAGGCCCGAGTAAGCACCTAGTGATCTAGCGCTTGTTCATGGCCCATGATCACATGGATTGGGGACTTAGAGAAAGGGGATAGTGCCCAAAAATTATTATAGCACAGAGAAGATCTCGGAAACAAAATGAAATATGAACGTTTTCTTAAATCAGATTGGTTTATGAATGTTGTGGGATTTGTTAAGGAATGATGGCTTGACAAATTCTAGTTGGATGCGTGTTGTGTTTGTAGAGTTCAACGAGTGCTAGAAACAAATTGAATTTTCATAGAGCACTTAGGAGACACTCACAGAGTTACTGGACACTCTAAAGGAAGACCTATGCAAGGAGTGCACAAGACCAACCCTTGGATGAAGTGTTGAAAGACAACCATCTGGAGGCTAGTCAAAGCGCAAGGAATGTGCATAGAGACGAACTTATTTCAAGTTTGAAAGCTCAGGAGGACGAGTGAAAATGTGCTAGGAAGGCACAAAAAAGTCTTTTGGAAGACGTAGAAGGGTATAATCCCTTGGGAGACTGAGCAAGTTCAAGAAGCTCAGAGGAGATAGTGCAAAGGGTGCACAAGAGTCAAACTTATCCCAAGTCTAGAAGCTCGGGAAGGATAGAATTTTTAGAAACACAGACGAGATCCAAATTCAAGAACTCATGAAAGTATTAAATTTTGAAGCCTTGACACTTAGAAATTTTCCCATTTCGGGAGAAAGTGAAAGCACAAGAGGAGGAGCGACAACTGTCATCAGATCAGCTCCAGAGGAAGAGATCTGGTCATCGAATTTCACATCCAGACATAAGGAACACACGCAAGAGGAGATCATATCTGTCTATTAGATCTGAGCATGCAGACCAACAGTTGTTGGATCCCAAGGAAAGTGCACGAGACTTAACTCTCTTAAGTTGCACAGGAGAGTGGAATCACGAAGTTCTGAAATGACAAGAGTCGTCAATGTAAAGAGGACACGCGACGCCAGATCCAGAATTTGGAAAAGAGGAGTGAGGAAAAGTTCGAAGATCCAGAGAAGTTCTCGATCGTTGATCGAGAAGGGAGATGAAGGACCGTTGATCTGGTTGAGGAGGACATGTGGCAGACGATCTTCCATTTTGGAGAAATCTCTCCAGAAGAAACGATAGTTTGAGAACTAAGACTTATGAAGGCTGGACTCGCAGAGAAAATCATAGGTGCACATATGAAGTGACAGGTGTCAGTAGATATTCCACTCTGAAAGATAGCTACTGAGGAGGAAGAGAGAGTTGAGAGTTGAAACTACCCAAGGCTGGAAGGTTGGAATCAATCGTAGTCATTAATTTGGAAGGGAGCTACGTGTCGACAAATCACGGATATCTGAGATCGTACGTGAAAGGAAAAAAAAAATTCGTTGATTGGATAGTTAGCCAAAGGAGGGTAAAGAATAGAAAACAGTCGTTGATCAAGAGGTATCACCAAGGAATTGAAGATCAACGATCGAGCTGGATTGTGGGGCCATAATTTGATCAAATGTTAAAAATCTGAGAGAGGGTTGCAATTTATACCACGGTTTTAACAAAGTGATACATGGCAGCTGGAGGTGAATTGCAGGGAGAAAAGAGGGTTGGCATAAAACCACTCTTTCCCACACCTGCAATGATAGTTTTCCATGAGGTCATACCCTAGGGCCATATGAAGGAAGGGGCTAATGAAAAAGAAGCTAGTGCCTAAACTCGACATTTTAGAAGTGCGTAGACAGAGGGCACGGGTATCACAGGACCTGTGCCTAAAGGAGAAAAGGGGGCATGTGTATAATTGTTTTAGGTTCAATCACGAACCCGAAGAGTCAATTTGACTCAGAAGATTGAAATATCCTTTGACCGGGAGGTCAGTAGACCCCGCTGAGGTGGGGTCACTGCGTCACTAGTGCTCAGGGTAGGAATAATCATGCACAGTGATCACAGTGGGAGCACAAGATGATTCAGGAATCTAGGAAGAATTGTAGACTTATGGGATCAACAAGGAAAATTTTTATAGGGAGAAAGAAGTTGCTTCAATTTCTGTGGCAGCAAGTATGTTACGGCTTGTTGGGTCAGCCAACGGAAAGAATGCTTCCATGTTTGCAAGTGTTGTTGGTGAGGTTGTTGCATAAGGAGGGAAGCAACAGAGAGCTGAATTGTTGGTTATAAGTTTGATAAAAGAAGCATGAAAGATTCTACTTCCATCAGACATTCAGGTAGTATAAAATTTATTAATGGTAGTCATGCAAGTATGAGTTTTTATTACTCTTTTTACATAATTACTGAAAGGAAAATTAGGTAAGAATATCCAAAGCCATAGTTATGTTATAAAATCACATGATTATAGTATTGAATGCATACCACTGGATGTGGTAAAGGATAGAGGCCTGTATTAATTCAAAGATTTTTAGCTTCTCAATGCACACACTGACATAGTAGAATGTCATGTTAATTTGGTTATGGGGTAATAACCAAAGAATTAAAATATAAGAACTTGTTATAAGAATGAATGTTAGTAAGCTAGTCATGTATGAGACTAGGACATGGTTGGATATGGCAAGTTACGGATATGGAAAGGTTATGAGACACACAGGTACTAAAATCTTCCTACCTTTAAATAAAACTTGGACTTCTCTAATGCTAATGAACACCACAAAATTATATTATTGGTGTAGTGTTTGGGTCAAAAAGGAAGGCATCAAATTAATTGGGAAGACAATAGGAAGTGTGTGGAGAATGTGTCAAAACATTGGATGAATTCCAACTTATGGATGGTGAGATACATGACTGAGATAAAGAGCATTATGTAATTCAACGCAAGGTGCACTGAATAAGTATGCATTGAGAATTGCACTCATGCATAGTAAGTGATATAATTGTATACTAAATGCAATGGTTGAATATGTTTTGTAAGTACGTGCATATATATTATTGCATGGAAATAATTGTTACTAACATTTGAAATGTTGTTAACTCATGAAGTTGAGGACATTTCAGGGACGTGTTAGACATTGCAATAGGAAAGTTGCAAGCCAAGTAGTCATATGAGCATTGACTAAAGTAATTTTTCTTGTTCAGAAAAAGGAAGTAATGAGCTTACAGATATTACTGTGAACATGCATATGCATAGAATGACGAATCATTTTATTTTATTAAATTGTTTGGTAATTATGATTGAATTTCTAGATGCAGGAAATTCTTAGTTCACTGCATATGGTTCTATACATATTGTAATTGAATTATGATGTACAAGAAATACTGACAATTGTTGGCAGCATGCAAGATGAAGCCTTGTAGGAAAATGGTATGCAGTTTGGTGTTTGTGGAAAACCACAAGGAAGGTTGCAATCCTAATATGGCAACAACCAAGAAGAATTATGAAATGGAATTTCATGTTTTGGGGAAAAAGTTGAATTGCTTTTTTATCTAAGTTGGAGTTCCCAAATGAATTCTTTTATGTTTTCTCATGATAACTGCATGTGGGTGATGCAGATGAGATGATGTTGATTAAAGTTAGAATTATGACTACAAAGAGTAGCTCGAGAAGATGTTGACTGGAGACCTCTGAGGGCAGTTGGAACTCCTCGAGCCACAAGGCTCTGAGACTTTCAGTCCGGCATGTTGCTAAAGCTCAAGGAAAGTTGATGCAGGAGCATCGCCTTCACAGTCATCAGTGCACACATGGAGGAGAGAAGAATGACATTTCAGTAAAGCCAGAAATTCAAATTGAGCATTAACTCAGAATTTATTTGGGTTGCTGAGATATTTTGTTGAGAAAATTTTGAAATTGTAACTTGTTTCTACAGTCTCTAAGGATTGTAAGAAATCACAAACATGGAGTGTTGACTCTGTATGATAGTAATTAGAAGCTATCGTAATAGGATTGAGTAGGTAATAGTTTTAATTCTGAATTGATAGATTTCAGGAATAGGACAAGAGAGCTCAGGGAACCGGTCCTTAAAAAGTTTCATTTTCATTGTAAGAGTAGATCAGGATGGATAGCGTAGGATAGAAAAAAGTAGAACAGAATAGCAGGAACACCATGTAATTTTCATTTTTCAATAATGAATAGAACAAATAGGAGATTGTCATATATCTGTCTTCATTTACTATTTAAAGAAAAGTGTGTTGTATTCTCTGTGATGTTCATATTTTCATTTTCATTTCCTGTTGAGAGTGGAGAGAATGACTGTATGGTTCTATAACGAAACTGGCTAAGTTTCAGTTTTTTTTCTACTGAACCGTGTATGCAATGTGTGCATTCCCTAATGCAAGGTGTGTGTTAACTGGATCTCAGAACAATTCATAGAGGGAGGTTCAGAGGAGAACAAGGAGACTCGATATTCCAGATGTAATGAGGGAACAGAACTTAGAGCCAACTAAGTTTGAAGAAACAAAAAAGAAGAACGCTAGGAGGGCATGATGTATTTTCTTTTCAAGAAAATCCCTTCGAATCTGATTTATTTGAAATCCTCGAACGCAAGGTGTGCATAGGAGTTTGAATCTTTAAGGAGAAGAAGCTCAGGAGGGAGTGTGTTTTCATTCACAGAGATCCAATTGAAGAAGGACTGAAGATTTAGTCCTTGACACTTACAATATTTCCTAAGTCTGGGAAAAAAAGTCACAGAAGCTTAGGGGGGAGACCACAGTAACCGTCATATCTGAACGTAGAGAGTCGATAGTCATCGGATCTAGAAGAATGACGAGGAGTTGAACGGACAGTGGAAATACTTCGAGAGGAAGTGTCGATATTCCGATATTCATCAGATCTATGGAAGTAGCGCGAATCTTAGCGCCTCGTGCCCAAAGGAGGATCTCAACATTCAACATCTGGTGGAACAAGGGTGAAGTTCCTTTGGATTCACGTGTTGTGAAATTCCGACGACCGTCATATTTCATAGAAGACACCTGTCAAGTAGAGAAGAGATCAAGAGTTGGGACATGTGGTGAGTATTCAGTGTTTGCGAGAATCACCGAAAGAATCAAGACTATCCATCATGGAGAGGACATGTGGCGACAAGATCTGATCAACCGAGGGACTCATGAGGAGAAGAGCAGGGGCGTCGCAAGAAAGAAATCCAGGAAATCATCTAGAGCATCCCTCAAGAAAAATAAGACGGAGGATCATGACTGTTGGTCAAGGGGCAACAGAGACCGTCGATCCAGTGCGAAAGGATTTTGGAGTTTCAGCGTTCGGGGAACTGAACGTGTAGGATCTTTGGTCTCGCAAGTTGTGAAACCCCAATGCTCTCAAGGTTTGATCCTAGGTCACGGGACTAGGTCATATGGTGATCCACTATAAAAGAACGTGGGGTCCTTTCGAAGTTTGGAACTTTGGGAGTTGAGAGGTAGGAGAGCATGTTCATGGGTTTTCCAAACCACGAACTCCGATGGCCCTTTTGATGTAGACATGTGGTCGCGGGGTGTTGTCACATGAGGTAGGAGCTGAAAACCTTAAGCCCCCAATTGGGATTCGGGGATTCAAGTTGCAAAGGAATGGGATGCTTGATTGCAAAAGTCCTAATCTACGAAAAGTGCTTTTTGGTTTAGCACGAGGTCACGGTGAACGGTCGCATGGACCAAGATTTAAGCACAGGATAATCTCCGTTAAGCTCTTTTTGACATTCAGTGGTTGAAGAGACAAGGATTTTTCCCTCGAGAATTCCCTAATCGCGAAATTTGAAACAGGCCTTATGGGTAAGGTCGCGGTCATAAGGACGATCACATGAAGGGGGAGCTCGTGCTTAATGTTGGAGTCTTCACACGCGAGTTCTAAACAAGAGGACCTGTGGATCTGATTTATAGGGTTCCAATGAGGACCTGAAAGAGTTGTTCCATCTCAGAGTTACAAGGTGATCCAGTGACCAGGAGGTCATGGACCCCACTGGGGTAGGGGGCTTGCATCAGGTGGTATCAGAGACAAAGAAAAATCTTTTAAGTTTGTTTGCAGAACAGCAAACAAAATAAGAAGAGAGGAAGGTTAGTATCCTTTGTGGGAATTTCTCTCTGTTGGGAGGTGACACAATGAAGTCATGACACCAAGAAAGCACAAAGAAAATGCAAAGATGGAATAAGAAATGAGGCGACTCAGAATGGGGTTGGACGCCATGGAAACAACATAGAGAAGGGCACTAGATACTGGCGATGTCAGTGAAGATGAGAGTGAAGAAGAGAATGAAGCTGGCAAAAATGTGGCAAAGGATGCTGCACAAGACCACTTGATAAAATTTGTTTCAAAGATTGGGGCCAGAGCAAGGATAGAAGTACCTATGTACGAAGGTAATATGGAAGTTGAAGAATTGCTAGATTGGATATGCACCATGGATAAGCACTTTGATTATGAAGATATCGAAGAGGACAAAATGGTGAAGCATGCAGTGACGAGATTGAAGGGTCATGCGGAATTATGGTGGGATGAACTGCAAGTCGAACGCAGAAGAAGTGGTAAGAAGACAATTAAAAGTTTGGATAGGATGGTAGCTAAGATGAAATCTAAATTTATCCCAAATGATTACCATATCAATATTTACAGGAGGTTGTAGAACCCGAAATAGAGAGGTTTATCAGTGAAAGAGTACACTGAAGAGTTCTACAAACTAAACATCAGGGCTGGAAAAAAGGAGAATGAAGGTGAAAAGACATCCAAGTATATCAATGGGTTAAGATATGAAATCCAAGAAGAGATTATCATGATGTCTGTCAGTACATTCGAGGATGCTTATCAAGCAGCCTTGAAAGTTGAGGAAAAATTAGCTGGGAGGCAAAGTCAATGAAGCAGAGGTGAAAATTCAAGTCGAGGCAAAGGAACCAGCAGGGAGAAGTTCAAAAAGTCAAAGCCAGAAGCTGATAAGCAACATAGCCACCAAGACAAGGGAGGAAGATCTAAAGAAGGACAACATGGTAGACAAGGTTCTTTTCCCAAAGGTAGAGGAAGAGGAAGAGCCAGAGGAGGCATAATTAAATGCTATACCTATGGAAAGGAAGGGCACAAATATTGGGAATGTCCCGACAGAAAAAGAGAAGTCAAAGAAGAACACATTGCCGAAGCAGAGAATAATGTGGAAGCAGAGGCCACAGAAGGAGGAAGAAACCTCATGATGAGGAAAGTTCTTCTCAAACCAGAGAAGGAACCAGAAGAACCAATTCAGCAGACAATCTTGTTCAGAACTACTTGCAAGATGAAAGACAGGGTTTGCAAGGTGATCATAGATAGTGGGAGCACGGATAATCTAGTATCCACATAGATGGTGGAAAAGATGGAGTTGAAGACAACTGCACATCCAAGGCCATACAAAGTATCATGGCTGCAGAAAGGACATCAAATCATGGTAAGTCAGCAATGCTAAGTTGAGTTTAAAATAGGAGGTTACAAAGATGAAATATTGTGGGATGTAATCCCTATGGATGTCTGTCATATTTTATTTGGAAGATCATGGAAATATGACTGAAAGATTATTCATGATGGGAGAAAGAATACCTATACCCTAGAAAATCATTGTAGGACACATATGTTGTTACCCATAGTAGACAAGAAGAAGGCAAAATCTAGTTCAAGCATACTTATCATGACTGGGAAGGAGCTCTTAAAGGAAGTCAAGGAAGAGAGAGAGATGTAGTTTGTTATTGTGAGGAAGCCTAAAGTGGTCCTTACAAATACTTATGTAGAATATTTTCCTATAGAAATCCAAGAACTGTTAGAGAACTTTGTTGATATAGTTGTAGATGAGTTACCACACTCATTACCACCCATCAGGAGCATAAGCCATCACATTGACCCTATTCCAGGATCTAGTTTGTTGAACAAAGAAACTTATAGGTTGACACCTAGAGAGAATGAGGAATTGAAGAATCAAGTCCAGGATTTTTTGGATAAAGGGTTAGTTAGGGAAATCCTAAGCCCATGTGCAGTATCGACTGTATTAATCCCAAAGAAAAATGGAGGATGGAGAATGTGCACAGATTCTCAGCCATCAACAAGATAACCATTAGGTACAAATTTCCTTTTCCAAGGATGGATGATTTGATGGACTGCCTAAGTGGCGCAAGCCATTTTTCCAAGATATACTTGAAGAGTGGATACCATCAAATAAGAATGAGAGAAGGAGATGAATGGAAAACAACATTCACGACGAATGAAGGATTATTTGAATGGTTGGTCATGTCATTTGGGTTGACAAATGCACCAAGCACATTCATGAGACTGATGAATGAAGTGTTGAAAGAATTCATTGGCAAATTTGTCATAGTATATCTAAATGATATACTAATCTTCAGCAAAACAAAAGGAGAGAACTTAAGACATTTAACCACAGTGATGGAAAGGTTACAGCGAGAGAAATTGCTGATAAATATGAAGAAATGTTCTTTTATGAAGGATCTCATATATTTGGGATTCGTAATCTCTTCAAATGAATTGAAGATGGACCCAGAGAAGGTGAGAGCAACTAGAGAATGGCCATCACCAAGTAGCCTGTTTGAAGTACTAAGTTTTCATGGGTTAGCGAGTTTTTATAGGAAATTTATCAGAAATTTCAGTGGCATATGTGCACCCATGTTGGATACCGTGAAGAAGAAACACAAGTCCTTTAGTTGGACAGAGGAAGTTGAGAAAGGTTTCAAAGTGTTGAAAGAGAAGATCACAAAGCAGCCAATTCTAGTCTTACTAGATTTTGGAAAAACATTTCAGGTGAGATGTGACACAAGTGGATTAGCTATTGGAGCAGTCTTGAGTCAGGACAATAAGCCAATTGCTTATTTCAGTGAGAAACTGAATGACACCAAGATAAATTATTCCATGTATGAAAAGGAATTTTATGCAGTGATTCAAGATTTAAAAAAACGGAGACATTATTTAATTCCTAAAGAATTTTTCTTGTATAGTGATAATCATGCTTTGTAATTTATTACTAGGCAAGAAAAGTTGAATCAAAAACATGCAAAATGGGTAGAATTCATGCATAATTTTACTTTTGTTATTAAACACATTGTTGGAACTACTAACAAAGTTGCATATGCTTTGAGTAGAAGAAGTTTGATTCTACAAGAATTCCAAGTGGAGACATTGGGGTTCGAACACCTCAAGGAAATGTATACAGAAGATGCAGATTTTAAGGGAGCGTATGAGGCATGCAAGAATCCTTTATTGGGAGACAGAAGCCCATGGACTAAATATTTAATTCAAGATGGATTACTATTCAAGGGGAGCCAATTATGTATTCCAAAGTGCTCGATGAGAGACAACCTACTGAAAGAAAAACATAGTGGAGGTTTAGTTGGACACTTTGGTCACGACAAGACGTTTGTACAATTGAGCAATTTGTATTATTGGTTGATCATGAGAGAAGAAGTGAAGAATTCTATGAAAAAATGCAGATTTTTTCATTATGTAAAGGGAAGACAACAGAATACTGGTTTGTATCAGCCATTTCCAATTCTATAGAGGTCGTGGGATGCAATCAGCATGGATTTTGTTTTGGGATTGCCTAGAACTCAAAGAGGAAGCAATTCCATATTTTTTGTGGTGGAAAAATTCTCGAAAATGGCACATTTCATACCATTCCAGAAGACAAGTGATGCCACACACATCGCCATTTTTTTTTTTTAGAGAAGTAGTGAGACTACATGGATTGCCGAGGAGCATAGTTTTAGACAGGGACACCAAATTTGTGGGACATTTTTGGAGGACTCTATGGAAAAGACTGGGGACAAACTTATCCTTTAGTTCATCATATCACCCTCAGATAGATGGACAAACTGAAGTAGTAAACAAAAGTCTGGGAAACCTACTGAGGAGTTTAGTCACTGAGCAAGGAAGACAATGGGATCAAATTCTGGCACAGGTAGAATTTTCATTCAACAATTCAGTGAACAGGAGCACATGGAAGAGTCCATTCAAAATTTTGTATGGTATGTATCCAAGAGGGATTGTCGAATTAACATATCTGAGCCAAGATGAGTTCAGAAGCACTAGAGCAGAGTATTTTGCAGCATAAATGCAAAAACTCCATGACAGAGTTAGAGAGTAGCTACAGGACAGTTATAAAAAATATAAGAGCAAAGTTGACCAAAGAAGAAGAGAAATTCAATTTGAAGTTGGGGATGAAGTTTTATCTCATTTGAGAAGAGAGACATTCCCAAGGGGAACATACCACAAATTGAAGATGAAAAAGATTGGGCCATGCAGAATTCTTGGAAAATTCGCAGCCAATGCTTATAAGATTGAGTTGTCGGACAATGTTGCGATATCACTGATATTCAATGTTGCAAAACTATATCCTTACCAGAGGAATGAAGCAGGAGAGATAGATGATCAGAAAGAGATTCAGTGGGAAGAGCAATTGCCCACAGCAGAAATACCTCTAATGGAGAAAATCATTGAATAGAGGGATGGAGAGAAAACCAGGAGGAAAACATATCATGAGTACTTACTGAAGTGGAAATATCATCCAAGGGAATATGCAAGCTGGGTCACAGAACCTGATATTTTGAAGCATGGAACGACAGTGTAGGAGCTCATGGACAGGAGTCCATGAAATTTTTTAACCAGAGGAGTATGATGCAGGAGCATCGCCTTCACAGTCATTGGCGCACACATGGAGGAGAGAAGAATGACATTTCAGCAAAGCCAGAAATTCAAATCGAGCATTAACTCAGAATTTATTTGGGTTGTTGAGATATTTTGTTGAGCAAATTTTAAAATCATAACTTGTTTCTAAAGTCTCTAAGGACTGTAAGAAATTGTAGACATGGAGTGTTGACTCTGTATGATAGTAGTTATCAATTATCGTAATAGGACTAAGTAGGTAATAGTTTTAAGTCTGAATTGATAGATTTCAGGAATAGGACGAGAGAGCTTAGGGAGCTAGTCCTTAAAAAGTTTCATTTTCATTGAAAGAGTAGATCATGATGGATAGCATAGGATAGAACAAAGTATAACAGAATAGCAAGAACACCATGTAATTTTCATTTTTCAGTAATGAATAGAATAGACAGGAGATTGTCATATATATGTGTTCATTTACTTTTTAAACAAAAGTGTGTTCTATTCTCTGTGATGTTCATATTTTCATTTTCATCTTCTGTTGAGAGTGGAGAGAATGATTGTATGATTCTATAATGAAACTGGATAAGTTTCAGTTGTTTTTCTACTGAACCGTGTATGCAAGGTGTGCATTCCCTAACACAAGGTGTGCGTTAACTGGATCTCGGAATGATTCAAAGAGGGAGTTTCATAGGAGAACAAGGAGACTTGATATTCCAAGTGCAAGGAGTGCACAGAACTTAGAGTTGACTAAGTTTGAAGAAACAACAAAGAAGAATGCCAGGAGGGCATTAGGTATTTTCTTTTCAAGAAAATCCCTTCAAGTCTGAGTTATTCGAAATCCTTGAATGCAAGGTGTGTGTAGGAGTTTGAATCTTTAAGGAGAAGAAGCTTAGGAGGGAGTGCATTTTCATTCACATAGATCCAGATAAAGAAGGACTGAAGATTTAGTCCTTGACACTTAGAAGATTTCTTAAGTCTGCGAAGAAAAGTCACAGAAGCTCAGGGGGGAGACAATAGTAACCGTCAGATCTGAACACAGAGAGTCAATAGTTGTCAGATCTAGAAGAATGGCGAGGAGTTGAATGGACGGTGGAAATACTTCGAGAGGAAGTCTCGATCTTCCGATAACCGTCAGATCTATGGAAGCAGCGTGAACCTTAGCGCCTTGTGCCCAAAGGAGGATCTTGGCATTCAG
This sequence comes from Picea abies, assembly GCA_900067695.1. NCBI lineage: Eukaryota > Viridiplantae > Streptophyta > Pinopsida > Pinales > Pinaceae > Picea > Picea abies. Next base: position 2,831 of record CBVK0100603430.1, on the reverse strand, counting down.
TGTCTAGTGGAACAAGGGTTAATTTCCTTTGGAATCACGTGTTGCAAAATCCCGGCGACCATCAGATTTCACGGAAGACACGGGTCAAGTAGGAAAGAGATCAAGAGTTGGTACATGTGGTGAGTAGTCGGTATTTGGGAGAATCACCAAAAGAATCAAGACTGTCCATCGTGGAGAGGATAGGTGGATACAAGATTTGATCGACCGAGGGACTCATGAGGAGAAGAGCGGGGGATTTGCGAGAAGGAAATCCACGAAATCATCCAAATCATCCCTCAGGAAAAATATCCTGACCGTTGGTCAAGGGGAAATAGAGATCGTCGATCTAGTGCGAAAGGACTTCGGAGTTTCGGGGTTCAGGGAACTGAAGGTGCAAGACCTTTGGTATCGCAAGTTGCAAAACTCCGAATTGTGAAACCCCGATGTGCTCAAGGTTTGGCCCTAGGTCACGGGACCAGGTCATATGATGATCCACTAAGAGAGGTGTTAAAATAATGTGGGGTCCTTTCAGAGTTCAGAACTTCAGGAGTTGAGAGGTAGGAGAGCATGTTCGCGGGTTTGCGGAACCACGAACTCCGATGGCCCTTTTGGTGTAGACGCATGGTCGTGGGGCCTGGGCACGTGAGGTAGGAGCTGAAAACATTAAGCCCCCAATCAGGATTCGGGGATTCAAGTTGCAAAGGAATGGGACACTTGACTGCAGAAGTCCTGATCTACGAAAATCTCTTTTTGGTTTAGCGCGAGGTCACAGTGAATGGTCGCATGGACCAAGATTTAAGCATGGGTTAGTCGCCATTAAGCTCTTTTCGAAATTCGATGGTTGAAGAGACAAGGATTTCTCCCTCGAGAAATCTTAAATCACAAAATGTGAAACATGCCTTATGGTTAAGGTCGTGGTCATAAAGACGATCACATGAAAGGGGAGCTCGCGCTTGATGTTGGAGTCTTCACACGCGATTTCTAAACAAGAGAATTTGTGGATCTGATTTATAGGGTTCCAATGAGGACCTGAAAGAGTTGTTCTAGCTCAGAGTTAGGGGACGATCTAGTGACCAGGAGGTCGCGAACCCCACTGGGGTAGGGGGTTTGCATCAAAATGCGGGTGTAGCATCGATGGACTGTGTGATAGTGAAGGTGTACACTCTTGGGGTGGGACATACATCTGGGGAAAGAGAGTCTGTTGGTTGGATGTTGTTGAGGTATGGGACCTTATTCTAGACCATGTTGATGTGGAAGGTTTTATCAATCAAAAGATAAGTATCAATTCTCTATTTATTGTATGTTTTGTATCTTGTACACAGGTTATAATGTTATTAGAATTTCCTGTATATACATATATATACATTTCATATATGCTTTCATTACCTGCATCCATGACTGTACATAATGTGTTTCATGTTTCATTGCTTAATAAATTTATACCTGATCTTAATCATGTTATTTATTGGAATGTGATTTCAAATGGAGCAAGAAGGCATATTCCAAGTGCATCATGTGCGCATATTGGACCCGAAAGAGAAAACAACTCTGGAATCGAGGCATAGGGATTGTAAAGGTCCAGTGGACCAGGTACGGTCCTGAGGATGCGACATGGAAGCATGAAGATGCTATGCGGGCAAAATACCTGCATCATTTTGAAGATTTTGGAAATCTTCCCGATGTTGTGTAAATATTTGCACTAAGGACAGTGCAAAAATAAGGGGGGGGGATTTTAATATCCCCAAGGATGGGCCCCAGTTGTATTTATGAATTGTAAACATGTTTTGTAGGTTGGTGAGCCTAGTGTTGATAAGTTGGTGTGGTTTTGTGTTTATTAAGCCGAAGAGCCTAAATGTTAAAGGCTACGATCCTGTTTTTGTATATGTAATTATGTAGATCATTAATAAAGATTAAACATCGTTGCGTGTAGACCGGCCATGAAGAAAGAGTGATGGGGGACTAAGATAGGGTAAGGGAGGGGGATACGTGTCTAGGCCTAGAGGCTAAGCTAGAGGGATTACCTCTAAGGGAATAATATTTATTATTATTATTTCCTAAAGGCTAAGGTGCACATGAACGATATTGTCCTAAGTTCCTAGAAAGGGAACGAATACGAAGTGGAATGCATGCGGCTGCAGGAAGACAAAATTTGACCTCGATGCATGCAGTTATAGCTGGGAAATCCATCCTATTAGGGGGTGCTCTTTCCATTCTCGATCCACTGTCTAACTGTGAATCGGGGTCATCCATCATGGATCTCTGGAATTGGTCACCCGTGAGTCAATTTGTGTTGGGGGTTCACTTCTCGTTCAGTGTGACTCTAATCCTTGTGTCTGGATGAGTTTTGAGATCCTTCACCTTTGCGTCTACACTCTCGTGAGGTTAGTCACTCTGAAACCAGTGAAAATCGAGGGACTGATCCATGTATCCAATGAATTTTGAGCACCCTGTAATTGTATGAGCTGTGTGGTGTTATAATTGTTGGTTGTTGTGGACACACAATTCCTTGACTGAGTGTGGATTGTTGTCATTGGTTGTTTCTTACTGAGCCTTGCTATGTCTAGTGTATGACTATTACCGTTTTTGGTGTCCATACCCGATTTCCCTGTTGTTGTTGTTGTCACACGTACCTGGTTGTAGTTGAGTCGAATATTGGTTGAAGAGGCAGGTTGTCAGGTCTGTGAGAAACTCTCCCAGGAGAGAGAATTTGTTGGGAAGTGAGTTCTCCTGGAAGGGAGTCTTGTAGCAACTACAGTACTCTGAGACTTCTGGTCCAACCTTTTGCTAAAGCCCAAGGTAAGGGAGGTGTAATAGTCAATGGACTTATATTAGTGAAGGTGTACCCTCCTCGG
>CBVK0100603429.1:0-16827 GCA_900067695.1 Picea abies | reverse complement strand
TTTTTATTCAACTCCTTGTTTAGTCTTTTTTTCATGCTTCTTTCAATCTTAAAAATGTTTTTTACCATTTACTTTTTCAAAGTTACGATTTTTCATAGAATTTTGTCTCCTTAATTAATTTAGTGTTCCATACTTTTTAAATATATTGAAAAACATCATTTTTAACACATTGTTTACCTTTACTTCAATAAATCGTAAAAAAATGTAGTTAAATAACACTACTTTTGAATATTTATCGAAAAAATACACATTGTATAGCCATATATCATAAAAAACCTATACATTTTGGTACATATTCTTTAAAATAACATGTCAAATAAAGCATTTTTATGGACATTAAAATAACATGTCAAATAAAGCATTTTTATGGACATAATTGAACAAAAAATGTCTAAGTTTTATAAAAAATTATCATTTTCTTTCATATTTTTATACATTTGAAGTAAAAAAATGACATTAAATAAAATTTTCCAATGTATAGTGATTCACATACAAATACAACGAAAAAAGAAACAATAAAAAGATTCATCACAAAACAAAAAGAGATACATTTTTATTCTTATTTTCAAATATGAAAGTCAAATCATTATAGTTATAACTCATCAAAAATTTGCAAAATTGAGCATCGTCTTCAAATCCATCTTTAAACTAATCAAAAATATCATATATCCCAAATTCATCATGCTCAATAGACACATCATCATCTTCTTCGACGTCATTTTGTGCTTCCATTGTTGCATTTTGTTCTTCCATTGGTTCTTTGATATCTGCAAGTTCTCCAAAGTGATCCTTTCCAATCATTCCTCCTAATGGTACTTGAGGTTCCTTTGACAATTTTTCCACCTTTGATTCACTAAAATCTCCTTTCCTCAAGCCAACTTCTTGCATTTCATTTGGAAGAGCTAGAATAGCATTAATTCTTTGTTGAATAAAACTACACTGTATTGGGTCACTTTCAATGGATATGCAATTCCTTCCTTTCTGTAGGCAACAGGCTAATATTGTGCCTAATCACTAAATACAAAATAAATAATGAAGTTAGATACTATAAAAAGATATATTAAAAATAATCTAAGATTTAAGTATGATTTCATAAATATTAGATCATAATTCTTACCTGAACTCGAGAACAAATCCAAAACCCAATATCTTTCATTTGAAAATTTATTTATAAGATAATTAATTAATGCTTGTGGTTTTTGATAAATGTTAACCATATATCCCTTCAAATATTTTTCCTCATATGTTAGCTTTCTAACCACATCATTGTATACCAATATATTACTGGGAGTCTCTCCATCATTTGCATTGACAAGAATAGAATTATAAGAATCATCTTTTGTCCAAGTTGCAAGATGTATACCCTTGAAATCATGTTTAATTGATTATTTCTTGGAGCTCTGAATATTTGGCTTGTGCCTGTAACATAAATACGTGAAATTTCGATTAACTTGTGAATTAATAAAATTGTTTTATAATATTAATTGCTAAACATACACTTTCAATATCTTACCAAATAAATTGTCTCATCTTTTATTTCCCCTTGAAACTTGATTGTACTAATCCTTGTTGTGTGTCTGAATGAAATACTAGAAATCACCAAAATGGTGATGTTGTAACTTCTATAAATCCCATAACCACTTTACTGAAAGCTTGATAAGTATAAGGCTCAGTATCATATTCAATGTTTGGGATATTATAACCATGAGGGATATCTGCAATAACTATGGAGTATTCCTTTTTAGGAACAATACTTGGAAGTTTTTCACAATCACCTAATATCACTTTATATTGAACAATGTCAAGCCCATTCCAAATGTAGTGATCAAGGGTGTCATCAAGTTGAACATTTTGAACACATCTCCTTCTTTCTCTTTTGAACTTAGCTTTTTGAATAAAAATTTTGAAAGTTTCAGGTACTCCATCTGCATTCTTCTTTGGCATATTTAATGAAACAAACAAACATATAGTTATATATCTATAACTATTAAAATATAAATAAATTAACTTACAAACGAATAATATGAATGTAATAAATCAACATACCTTTTTGAATGCAACAAAAAATTGTTTCAATATTGCTAAAGAGATTGAATCTAGATAGTTGAGTTTAACATCATCCCAACTTTCTTCATTCAACATCTTGACCATTTCCTCTTGTATTTTCATATCCACCTTGTGACTAAATAAAACAAAAATAATGTTAAACACATATTAAACTGAAAAAATTAATTATCTTGTCCTAACATAAATAAAAATAACTCAACAGACTTACTTTTTAAATTCATCACACATTTCTTCCATTGGCAATTCTTTCGACCTAACACGTGATAATATACTTATGATAAGTTTATCATCCTTCACTACTTGTATTGATCTCCAAGGTGTTATAGTCATATCACCAGGAAGACTTTTTATGTCGGGACTTGTCTTACTTGTGCCACATATCAATGGTTTAGCCTTTTTAACTCTCTGATTCATTATACCAACATTTTCCCATAGGGTGAAGATCTCATCTATCAAATCCCATACCTGTCCAATTCTAAATCCCAATTGAAAATAGTTATCCACAAATCTAAATATATCACTTCCTTTGTGATATTTTTCTTTTGTATTTTCATCATCAAGTGGGAATCCTATTTCCATGCAACATTGCTTTTGAAACTTAACATAAACATTTGATCTCTCCCTGTGGCATATTTCAGAAAATTCATTGTGGATAAATCTTACCCTTTGAATGAAGGTCATAGACATTTTGTACTCATTTTCAGTGTTATGATCCCATGCCAGTAACTTTGCTTTTGAATCTGTTAAACCAAAATAAATTACACATTTGACTATCTCAAAAAGAGGATTATTGGGATATTCTTGCATCAATTCTCTTCTAGCCTCTGCAGAATGATTTCCTCCAATCACATAATATTTGTAGTCAAAACATTTTAATCTATCAAATTCTTCCCTCCTAGGAACTTCCATTGGGTCAACAAGAACTAGGTAGTCAACCACATGTTCATATGGATTGTATCTAATCAATGCTTTAAAATTGTGAATATGCAAGTGATGTGGTTTTCTAATTTGATATTTTTCCTGCCCTTCTGTGGGTTTATAAAGTTGTTTCACATTCAACTAAAATGTGTGGCCATCATCAACTAAGTTTGTTGTCCTCATTCTATTTTGAATGGAATTTTGTGTTGTTTTCATAATACCATCCTCTATATCAACACCCGGTGTTATTATGTCTCTGCTACCTTTAGAAATTTCACTATAATACTCCGAGCTAACGATGGCTTCTTGAACATTATCAACATTTTTTTTCTTCCTCTTATGATTTAAATGTGTTTCATCTAAATCAACGATTTCTTCATAAACAATAGGAATAGACTCATCATCAACCATCGGTCTTTTCATTTATCTTGTTTGATATTTTTGTGAGAAGGAGTGACAGTTACCTCATTGGGATCAATCTCAACAAAACCTTCATTTGGAGTTTCCTCATTTTCAAATGTAACCCTTTTAGGATTTCTAGAATGAGGATTTTTCTTTCTTCTTTCATGTTCTTCTTTGTCTACTCTTGCAGGTTCAATCTACATTGCTTTTTGTTTCTTTTTCCTTCCTTCTTGTGTCTTTTCAATATGAAAAGTGTTGATGACATCCATGACATCATTCTCTGTAGAGTAAATCCCCACTAACATATGTGAAATTCATCCAGCAAAATTTTGTAAAAATAAACTATGACATTTTCATGTTAAATAAAATTAAAATATTAGCATGATACTAAAAATAATAAATGACACAAAAATAGAAATAAAAAACTTACATTGCCTTTCTCAATGTCATCAACGATGGATGCACATAATTCTGAAAAACATTCATTCTTGTTATAATTGTTCAATTTGAAACAATATATAAACTTGATATAAGTTCTCCCTTGTTTGAAAAGTGCATAAATAATATCGGTGGATGGCACCAAACATATATCTCGTAACAAGACAAGTGTCTGATAATTTCCATGCACATGTTCTGATTCGACACAATACAAATATATATTATCTCCAGTGTTTCCTTGCTTGTCTTTAAGAAACCAATAATATTCTTGTTTGTTTTCACCTTCCACGGATTTCAACTCTCTAACATTCTTCATTTCCCTTGATAGCTCAGGTGTTAAGCTATCATTTTGTTGCCTAAGATTCATGGAAGTTCCAGTTGCAATTTTTTATGCCATTATTGCAGGTCGTGATCCAGATATATTGAGAGATAATCTCTTTTCTGGCATTTTCCTATATTAAGATAAAAAAATAAATTAGGCCTTTCACATTATACTCAACTAAAAAACATAACATTGATTATAAAAACTAATTGTTATATATATGTAAAAAAACTAAAAATCTAAAAAAACTAACATTGATTAGATATACATGTAATGTAACATATAACAATATTGTTATATGTTATATAACATATAACAACAATATTATATGTTATATAACATATAACATTGGTATATGTTATATAACATATAACTATGTTATATTACATTACAAACATTTCCCCCCACCGTTACGACTACAAGCAAAGCAGAAGTGCAAAGGAATTTTTTTATTTATTTTTGTTAAAGGAAAGATGGCGATGACAACAATAGTTAACCACATAACTCATGACGAACACAAGCATGAAGCCCAGGCAATAGGCTACTATGACTCCATGCACTGGCACAAGAGCATCTAGGCGAAACGTGTGTAGAACAACAAGGAGAAAATGATTACCCGCCCGACGCAAACATGACCACGCCTACAAGTTAAGGGACAACATCCCCATCATGACACAACGGCCTAGACAAACTAAGACTATAACCTCAAGGCACGCGAACTAATGCCTAAAGGCGTTCATCCCATGCGCCAAAAGCAACTTGCAACACTCGAAAACACTCACACAGAACACACCGAATCCGGCCAAGTTCTCAATCTCCGCTACCCCATAGGGCACACCATGATCTCCTCATTAGGAATCATTCCATTCCCAGGTGATAGACGTGTCAATAACCTTGGCACAAACATAATCTATTTGGACCGAGGACTCTAGATAATCTGACGCACTAGGAGCCAAATACCGATAAGAAAATCACGCCCAACCCCAACAACGGGTTGAAGAGACACCAGAGGATGACTACCAGGGAAGACACGAGCCAAGACATGACTTCGTCAACCACCCAACCCATTCATCAAGTCTAAACTAGTCAACAATTACAAATTGTTTTTGACATTGAATATCCATCTAAATTTAGCAAGTCTAAATTATAATTTAGTCTTTAACTTACCATCTGATTAACAATTAATAAATTCCAATTGTCCATTCTACTTTACACCTTAGTCATTAATTTCAATCTAAATAACATCACCTTCGAATCAATCGGCAATTCTACATTACAATTAAGCATTAATTTCAATCGAAATAACTTCAATTATGAATCAGTTCGGCAAATATGCATTACAATTTAATCGTTAACTACAATTTAATTTAGCAAGCAAGTTTAATCTATACTTTGGTCAATAATCACTAATCTCATTTAACCATTAATCACTATATAATTGGGTAATTCTAAATTAATCCCCCAAATTACAATCTAACTATCAATTAACAATATATAACCACATTAGCCACATTAATGTAAAATGCTACAATTATAACACTTGTAAACAATTAAATTACACATGTCGTCTATCTATAATAACCATACCAAAAATAACTAGTTGTCTGTAACATTAAGAACGAAATTGTTGACTGTTAACATCATTGTAGAAATTGACATCATTGTGGGAATTAATATTAAGAAGGAAATTGTTGACCATTAACATCATTGTGGAAATTAATATTAAGAAGGAAACTGTTGACCATTAGCATCGTTGTGGCAATTAATATTAAGAAGGGAATTGTTGACCATTACATCGCTATAGCAATTAGCCTGTCAATTAACATAGCAATTAACATGACCAATAACATGGTTGTAGCAATTAATGTTTGGCAGTGAGAACGTTGGGTACACTCAATTTTAAGGAGAATAAAAAGACAATACAAAACTGTAGAAGGATCAACTCATGGTCATTCAACATTTAAGGCAAACTCGTGGTCACACCAGCAGCAAAACGCAATAACATTTAATGGAAAATTCGTGTCCTTTCATCAGCAAAACACAGTCAACATTTCAATGGAAAATCATGCCCATTCAACAACAAATTCACTCACAAATTTAATGGCAAATCTTTGTACCACACATCAGCAAAACATAGTATACATTTGATGGAAAATCATGCCCATTCAACAACAAACACACTCAAAATTTAATGGCAAATCGTTGTACCACACATCAACAAAATGCAGACTACATTTAATGGAAAATCATGCCCATTCAACAACAAACTCAATCAACATATACGCTACGCAAATTAGGGGAGAAAACGTTGTTACACAAGTTAAAATTTGTGGTAGTTAACAGGAGCTCCTCAAATCGCTGAAACAAGATAATTTCGTGGTAATTTACTGGGGAAAACGCTATAACTTCTGAGATAAAAACATTGGTGAGTTCAGTAATAAGACGTTGTAACTCAGGGATTAAAAACACTGGTCTACTGGTCAATTTCAAAAATATATTAACATTCAAATAAATCAAATCGTTGAGTTTAAACAGTCAAAATTTTACTGAGGTTAAAACATCCAAACAATGTAATGCATTGAGATTAACCATTCAATAAAACACATAGAAGTAAAATTCTTCTTAACCAATACACACTGGTTGTCTAGAACAAAAAGCGTGTATCTTTGTCAAGCACCTGACAATCCACACAACTGACCAGAAATAAAATAAAAAGGGTTTGTTGTGCATATTTCTCCCCCAAGTCAACTAAGTGCAGCCGAAGAAGTAGCAATCGCCAGGAAAACAAAATGAAATATAAAAACACAGGAAATGTCCAACAAGATATAAAAATGAGGTATAAAATGAGATAACAAATGAGATATAAAAACGTCGAGTTAAAATAAAACTTCACCATCAATCAACTTTTGCAGGGTTAATTAAACACATCAAGGCGCAAGACCAACAATCAGCCAAGGACAAACAACATAGGTAGATGGTTGATAGGAATATCCTTTGCTCATCATCCATGCATATAAAAGCAAGGTGTTGAGATCCTGTTGGCAGACCAACATATTTTTAACTTTTTATATCAAATAATAGTTTATGTAGCTGCTTGATTGGGGTCATACATTTTTTTGTTCTTCATCGGCAATTTTCGTAAAGACAATTGTAATTTTTCGGTTTTTCCTAGTGTTTTTGTTTTCATGCTTCGTTCATGACTGAAAGCATGAAAACGAAGCATTAAAACTTATGACTGTATTACCACTCTATTTGAAAAGTTTATGAAAGGCAAAATGTCTCCACAGTTTTTATTAATGAAGCCTTGTTCCTTACTACGAAGTTTATTCTCTTTGTTTTGACTCCTCGAAATGGCAAGCATGCTTATGGATTATTATTTGGATCAACAAAGGACCATTTAATTTAAAGCATTGATATATTTTTTTGTGGTCCTTTGTCATGCGTTCCCTTGTCACAAGACTTTGGTTTACAAGTTTCCCTCTCCCAAACTTTAAGACCTAACCTATTCTGTTGTGCAATCATTTTTATTTTAATGAACCTAGTCGTGGCCTATACTATGTGAGAGGTGGCAGCCCAATCACAGTCAACCCATCATTTTGAAGCCTGGTCTTGGGTTTTGCAACACCCCTCGCATTCATTTCAAACAATGCCTATCTTTTCGTTGTGAATTTTCTGCTCATACGCCATAGACTGTTGATGATTTTTCAGGCCTGGAGTATAGCTCTTCTCTACTCTTAAAAACCCTCCATGTGCACTGTGTTTGGATGATTGCATGTCGATTTCCCATGGCCCTGGTTGTTAGGTTTGAACCCAAAGGCACTCAGACCTTACTCCTATGCGATGATGCAAGGGAGGATCTCAAGGGTCACGGTTAGCTTGTTATCCTTGAGAAATTCCAGGGCTTTAACCTACAGAGCGCTCAGGAATTCACCCTCTCATTTGGCAGATGTCGAGCCAAGGTGGAGGACATTCAACTCGAAGTCATAGAGGACTTTTTAAGCCAAGAAGTAGGTCTCCCTGCGAACAGGCAAAAGTGGTTCAATGTAACATCCCGCTCTAACACACTGAGAACACTTATTATTTGAGGACACTTGCTCGCAAGTGATCTGGACTTTTTTGATGTTAAAACATTTATACTTGATTATGATGCGTTATGATAGACGACATGATGTTTTACCATTTGATGTAGACAGGTGCTATTGACTCAGTTGTATTGAGTGTGCAGGGTTTTGGACCTTGAGGATGCAGAGGCATCAGTAGAACCCCCTTGGACTCCGGATTGAGTCAGGGAGTGTGCTATTTGGGTTGATTTATTTACTGTGATATTTCATTGATTTGATGATTTGATGTTGACATTTCTGACATGATTGTTGATGATGCAGGCTGACGATAGCTTGCCGACCAGACTCACATATGGAGTAAAATGATTTCCAGAGAGGTTGAGGGAGAGGGGTGGATAGCAGCCCTGCCACCACCTACTAGCACTCCTGCCGTGGCTTGAACTGTAGGTTAACGATTACCTAGTTCGAGAGGATCCACGATGTCATGAGGGCAGACTGCGACAGTCGCTCACGATGATTCTAAGGGACGTGCAATAAGACAGGGGGCCTTATTCCTTAGAACCCTTAGTCTCCCACAAGTTCACCTGGCGGAGTGTTGACTCCAGGGGTTATATATGTTTACCAATTAGTCCAATTGGCGAGTGGCACCCTTGGAGCACGTGGTGCATCCTGAAGGGCACGTCGCACAAAATAAACACAAGAAGCGAGTGGCACCCTTGGAGCACGTAGTGCATCCTGAAGGGCATGTCGCATAAAAGAAACACAAGAATCGAGTGGAACCCTTGGAGCACGTGGTGCATCCTGTAGGGCACGTCACGCAAAGGAAACGAACGATGCAAGTGGCACCCTTGGAGAACCTGGTGCGTCCTGAAGGGCACATCGCATTGATGTGGATGAAGGAATCATCCTAAATATCCCTAAGACATCAGCACCTTAATAAATCCTTAAACAATTCCCCTAACCAAGTGTCGCTAGTTCAGAATTTGATTCCTAAGTCAAAAAAAAACATAATTCAAGACTATACATTAAATATTCATTACCCCTATGATTTGCAACCTCCACCTAATCCAAGGAGTTTCCTTCCTTAATTAATTACATAAAAAAATTCCCCCTTTAATTGAATTCATAAAGTAATTCCTTCCTTAATTGCATACATAAGGCCATTCCTCATTCCCAATAATAAGCTTGATAATTTATCTTTTTAGTGAAGGTACTACTTCGCCCTAACATAATAATCAAAACTTAACCATCTCCTAATAACAATGCCATTATATTCTACCTCACAATAGCTCTGCCATTCAAATAATGTTAAAATTTCATTTCCTACTAGCTAGCACTAACAATACATGTGCTAATAATAAAATTTAACAAAAAAAAAACCCAGTTAAGCTAATGTGAGTCTTCATAAAGTGTGTAGGGTAAAATAAAGAGATTAAGAAATTAATTCAATTAGGTGGTTGTAAATTTGAAAAGAAGAATTTAATTAGTTAACTAATGGGAGTATAAAAGAAAATATATATATATACATATGAATTTAAAAATATAATGAAAAGATGCTTAGCGCATTTACCCTTTTTGAGTTTTAGAAATAAAAAAATAAAAAAATAAAAAAAAAATAAAGGGGGGAAATAATTTGGGAGAACCATGGGGGATGAGTGACACTTGTAATACAGAGAATTTTAGAGGGTTTTTCATTAAAAACTTAAAACAAATGTGATTTAGGTCAAAAATAGGATAAAAGAAAGGGGATGGGGGGGAAGAAAGGGGATCTGCTATGAGGTATTGTTATGCTGCCAAAATTGCAAACTGGACTGATTGCTTGTGAGGAGTTGGGATATTCTCAGCTGTATTGGAGTGGTAGCTCAGCCTTGGAGGTGAGCTGAGATGCTAGAATTCTCTTATGGATCTTGTGTGGCCCCTTTCCGGCTCGGGGGGCTAAGGGGGAAGCAAAGTACCCCTAGTGTTTGGCTGGGAGGTACCGGTGTAGTCTCTACGGTCGGCGAGCAGGAGTGACACGGAGCACAGGAGTCATTTGCGGCAAGCGAAAGGCAACGATATGTTTTTATTTGTAGAGTGAATGTTCAGGGTTTACGCTTGGATTTTCCTATTGTTTGAAAATGACTTGGATAAACTTATTTGAGATTCTTCTGAATTCATGTTGAAATCATTTTATTGCTGGAGGTTTATGTGCGAGTTTTAATAAATTTATTTTATAGCTGGTAATGATGTCTGTGTTTCCTTTTATTTTCAAAGAATTCCTTGCATTGTTGTGGTATACCTCTGCGTTTTCGCCTATGCACCTTGGGAGGATAGTTTAGTCTCTGCGATCCTCATGACCACACCCAACTCTTGATTGAAAAATAAGAAAAAAAATAATAAATAAAAACCAGAAGAATATCTCCGCATTTCCCACTTGAGGACAACGTATCTTTAAACCTACTGCGACTGTGATTAAATTTTAGTTACCGTAGGTTACCCCTTGAAGACAACAGGGTGTTATTTTTCTACTGTTCGTGGCTACAAATGAATCCTCAACCCGTCTTATTTACCCACCCTTGGGCTGCCAAGTTAACCCTTTCTTACCTGAGAATTTGCAGTGTTGACATTGAACCTTAAGTTAAATTTAGCGCTTGGAAGCAACCATAGTTAACCATTGACTTCTTAGTTTTTAAGCCATTGATCAATTCATGGAACCCTCAGCATTATTTCATTGTGGTGGCAAGTTACCTGTGATATTCCTTACAGCGATCGTTATGGATTTGAACAACGCCTCAGTCCTGTACCTGTATTAATTTAGGTTGACGTCATGGTTTAACCCAGAGATACCCGTGATAACAACGAAACTTGAATCCTTCTCTACAGCGGGGTTCTGTGTTTTGTTTCCGTTCTTTTTTACCGTGCCTTCCTTTAGAATGCTCAGATCGCATATCCCCTAATGCTGGATGGGAATTCAATGATGGGAAACGACTTAGTAGAGGATAGCTAGCGTAATAATTTCTGCCCAGCGATTTTAGTGATTTATGGGCAGTCGTTGTCTAGAATTTCACCAGCTTTACCCCTTAATTTTTGGCAATGAATCACGGTCAATAGCGACCCCTTTTCCTATATAATTTGCTTCTCTGCGTTACTATTTTTTATCAAGGTAAATTCCAGGTCATTTAATGAGCCTACGTAATCGTTGCTGTGTTATTGTTAAATAAAGGTGATTTCCACATCTTTTTTCATTGAATTGGTTTAGGGTAATTTCGGGTTAGCCTTCAGCAATAATGCTTGAAGCATGCCTGCGATTTACAGTTTTTATCTAATGTTGGCAGTAAACCCTTAAACATTGTCGGCGATTTCAAGTAGAAACTGTGACAGCGTCCTTGGCCAGAAATTGCCACCCCGATTAAAAGGGAATCCCCCTTAACTGCAAACCTTCAGAATGAGGAGATCTGGTTTAAACGCACCCTGCTTGACAGGTATCCTTGTTGACTTGCGTGTCTTGGAAGAATAAACTAGGCGTAGTTGACAGACTGGATGCGTGTTTTTATTTTGTTTATTTTATATCCTTTACTGATTTGTGTGTCCTTGGACGAATCAAACAGGCATAGATGAATGTTGTTGGGTTATTACTGGAAGATGTAACGGCCTTATTATTACTGCCTTATGTAACTGTCGTATTCTTATTACTGCCTTATTAGAATTATGCAACTACCAGATTTATTACTATCCTTATTATTGTGAATTCGCTATTTTATTAACATTTCGCCATTTGTTGGTTAATGATCGAATTATGATAAAATAATTAACATTCTCATTACTTTCCAGATTGTTAATTTCCTCATTATTATAAATCGTTATTTATTTATCATTTCGTCCTGGGTCATTAAATTTTGCTGCCCAATTTAGTTCAACGAAGGAAGAAGAAAAATGTATGTCTTGCTATAGCATGAATGAATATAAATCGTAACGCCTTATAATTCCAAATATAACCAGTCACTTTAGTTAGCATTGGTTCAATGAAAGTAAATGGCCTACAACTGAGGTTGGGTTAAAAATTAATGGCCCAACTAGAATTTAGGCAATTATTAAACATGGTACTTTATTTTCATTTAATTTCCATGCTACTTTATTTTCATGCTAATTCAACCGTAAATAATGATAGTAGATTGTAAATGTCTTGTCATTTAATTTCCATGCCACTTTATTTCCATGCTAATTTTCATTATAAATGTATTTTAGAATATAAGGGTGAGGATGTGGTTATGTTATGCTAAGATTACTATAGTACCTTTTGATAACATATAAATGTAATGATGTTGTTATTTTAAGATTGAAAGTTATTTGATAATATGCCTTTCATTTATAATGTTGATGTTATTTTAAGTTGCAAGGTTATTATAATGATAGGTAATGACACAGGCTATAATTTAGTGTTGTAAATTGCATGGAGAAATTTCATTAAAATACATTGTAGGTATGTGTAAAGGTAGTACTTTATTGCATTACAAATGAGAATCTAAGGTTTGTGTTGACGACTTGATCGGTAAATTGTTGTCATTTAATTGCGAGTTATTGTAAAATAAGATGATGCCAATGTTAAATTATTGTAAGGTTATTGAAGTCTTGTTGTTAGTGACAACACTTACACGTAAGGTTCTGGAAACTGAGAACAATCATTTATTATGAATCAGAAAGAGGGGGATTGAAATTAATTAAATGTACCTTAATTAAGGTTGGGATTGTAACTCATCTAGCTTAGAAGTTAAACGGAGTCTTGGGTCTATAACTAATGTCCTTGAGTCTTAGATAAATGCCCTGTCCTGAACGATTGGTTGCTCATTTAATTATGGTTGTGCTGGGATGTGTGATTTCTTAGTGTGGTCGGTAACTATTGTCCCTTGAGTAATATTTACTGCCCGGTCATAATAACGGTTATTGCGGTCTGAGTCCCTGTCTTGTGCCTTCCGTAGTAGACGTGGTTTCTCTTTTGTCTAGTGATGCGCTGGGTTGTAATAATTGGTTGATTGGACTGATGTGTCGGGCGGGATATAGACACCTCCATGTAGCCTTAGTATATAGGTCTGTTTGTGATTTTTTTGGGTAAGGAATCGAGTGCCGTATCAAGAGTCTCGGGCCCTTTAAAGGCAGGGTTTCCACTCTTGCGACACACCTGAGGGGATTACTAGTATCTGCCTGAGTAGTCGGCTAGGAGCCTATCTGACCTTCTCTCTCTCTGGAGCAGAGAACTAAGATTAAACGCCCTGCTTTCTTGTGCAGAAATAGTAAGACCTACTACTATGGATTCTTCCCTCTGTGTTCGTACTGTGCATAACCCAGTATGTCATTGAATGTTTGCGTAGTGCGCCTTATGTCCTTGGTCGTTATTGTTGCAGTACTTGTGTGCGCCTTATGTCCTTGGTCGTTATTGTTGCAGTACTTGTGTGCGCCTTATGTCTTGGGTCGTTCATTGTTTGCAGCTACTTGTTGTGCGCCCTTGTCTTCTTGTGGTAATCTTTGTGGTTGTGTCTTGTTGGTTGTCAGGTGGCAACGTAGAGTCAAGTGTGTCTGTTACTTCTACACGTGCACAACCTTAATAAAAATAAATAAAAAATTCACCTGTTAAAGAGTCGTTGTCGTAACAAGGAGGGTGTTACATATGGTATCAGAGTCGGTTCGACCCGTGGCTTGGGGTTCGCTATGAATTTCGTGGACATGATTAGATTTGATTATACTGTTGTTGATTGAGATGATTGTGTGCATGCAGGTAATCATGGTTAGAGGACGTCGCGGAGGTAGACGACGGGGTGCTAGGGGAGGAGGCATGACGCCTCCAGTAGCATCCACGCCTGAGGGGTCTAACCCCCAGGGAGGCGATTAGGTTCTCGGACAGGAGCAGATAGCGACTGGTGTTGTTATTGGGATGATGGGATCCTTCCTGTGCATGTCTGAGGCTCTGATCAGCCGATTGGACAGAGACGAGGCCAGTGCGTCGGCACCCGCGGAGGTTCCACCGTGCGCACCGGCCGTTACAGGTAGCATTCACCGTGAACTCGAGAAGGTAAAATTTCTCGAGTTCTTTGGTGCCCCGGATGGTGCAGCCGCCAAGGCATGGTTGGAGAACATGGAAATGTGCTTCGCACTTCGCGATTATATCTCCAACATGAAGGTCTTCATGGCGGTCTTTCAACTGAAGGGGAGCCCTCTTCTATGGTGGAAGACGCTCCTGTCGCAACTTAACATGGTCGTGGAAGACGTGTCATGGGAACTGTTCGAGGAACGGTTCCGAGAGAGGTACCTTTCAGAGGAATTCATTGAGCGTCAGCTCAATGAGTTCAATGCATTAAGACAGGGAGGTCGTATGGTGCCCGAGTACAAGGCACGTTTCATGGAGCTGCTCCGATATGCTTCGCACCTTAACACAGAGAAAGTCAAGGTCAACCGATTCATGTTTGGCCTTAACGGTAGCCTGCGTGCAAAGGTTAGGATCTTGATGCCTCAAACCTTGCACAACGTTGTCCAAAAGGCCCTCATAGCAGAGGAGGAGCTTATCAGTGGGGGTCAAGCCAGGACTCCAGCGAGACCTATAGGGCAGAGTTCATCTGGTGTGTCGCGGCATCAGACACCAACGAGACATACGTCGGGACATCATGGCTTCCAGAGGGGATCCACTTTTTCTACACCCCGACGACCACCGCCTCAACAGCGGACACCTTATCGAGGACCACAACACCAGCAACAGCGTCGCCCGCAGCAGCAGTAGTTTAAGCATGTTCAACAAAACAGACTAGGGTTTCAGGTCGGTGGGCAGTCCTCTTCTACTTCGGGTACCAGGACTACTGGGCCGAAGAAGGGGTGTTGGACGTGTGGGGAGCCACACTACCAGCACGATTGTCCTGTGGAGAGGACTAGGGCGTCTGGATCAGTCAGACCCGCTACCATGGGAGATATGGGCAAGGCCCATCGGATACATGCAACAGTGAATAACCGCCAGACAGAGCACCAGTCGAATGTGCTCGAGATGAAAGGAACTGTCGCTGACCAGACCCTTAGTATTTTGATAGACCCAGGTGCTACTGAGAGTTTCATTTCTGGTGCAGCACTAAAAAGGATTAAGGTAAAGTTAGTCGAACAGGATGAGTTTAGCTTCGTGGAGATGGCTTCGGAAGCCAAACAGAAGGTTGGAGGAAAGGTTACGGGTTGTGCCCTTAACCCGGGAGAGTTTGTCACTGGGGTCAACTTGTACATCATGATCTTAGGATCTTATGACGTCGTGATTGGTATGGATTGGTTGGAATCGCACGAGGCGATACTCAACTGTAAGACGAAACGGTTGAGCTTGGTTGATGACGAAGGATAGAGACATGTAATTGTAGGATGGAACCAGGGAGTTTCCCTGAGGTTTGTCTCTTCCTTATAGTTATGGAAGAGTATGCGCAAGGGGTGCAAGCTTTATGAAATCCTCGCGCTAAACGAAAAGGGAGTAGCGGAAGGTCTAGAACACCTTCCGGTGGTGAAGGAGTTTGCGGACGTATTTCCAGAGGAGTTGCCTGGGATGCCGCCAGAAAGGGAACTGGAGTTTACCATAGACCTGAAACCGGGAACCGAACCGATAGCAAGAACGCCTTATCGGATGTCGACCCCAGAGTTGCAAGAGTTGAAAATGCAACTGAAGGAGTTGTTGGACCTGGGACTGATACGTCCTAGTGTGTCACCATGGGGTGCACCAGTTATTTTCATACGAAAGAAGGATGGATCATGGAGGCTTTGCATTGACTACCGTCAACTGAACAAGGCTACGATCAAGAATCAGTATCCCTTACCAAGAATTGATGATCTGTTCAATCAAATGAAGGGTGTGACAGTGTTCTCCAATATCGATTTGTGATCCGGGTATCACCAGTTACGGATCAAGGAGGATGACATCCCTAAGACCGCCTTTAAGATGAGATTTGGACATTACGAGTTTACTATTTTGCCTT
Source organism: Picea abies (assembly GCA_900067695.1). NCBI lineage: Eukaryota > Viridiplantae > Streptophyta > Pinopsida > Pinales > Pinaceae > Picea > Picea abies. Next base: position 655 of record CBVK0100603429.1, on the reverse strand, counting down.
TTGGACTGACAAATGCCCCAGGTGTATTCATGAGTTTGATGAACGGGGTGTTCCATGAGTACTTGGACAAGTTCGTCCAAGTATTCATTGACGATATTTTGATCTACTCTCGGATGACGGAGGAGCATGAAGATCATTTGCAATTGGTACTACAATGTTTACGAGAACACAAGTTGTATGGGAAGTTGTCCAAATGCTCTTTTTATCAATCGAGGATTCACTACTTAGGGCATGTCATCTCCGGTGAAGGTATCACCGTGGATCCAGCCAAGGTTGAGGCTATTATGCAATGGCCAGCGCCGACGAATGTCACAGAAGTGCGTAGTTTTATGGGTTTAGCAGGATACTATCAACAGTTTTTCGAGGGTTTTTCGAAGATAGCAAATCCGATCACGGAATTGCAGAAGAAAAACAAGAATTTTGTTTGGACCGAGATATGCGCCGAAGCTTTTAGGAGGCTTAAAGAGTTGTTGACAACTGCACTGATACTAAAGGTCCCTGACATGGACACAGAATTCTCAGTATGCATTGACGTAGCCAAGGAAGGTTTAGGCGGAGTCTTGATGCAAGACGGACGAGTGATTGCTTACATTTCGAGGAAGTTGAGAAGGCATGAGGAGAACTACGTGACGCACGATTTGGAGTTATTAGCCAT
>CBVK0100603428.1:0-16827 GCA_900067695.1 Picea abies | reverse complement strand
TATATATATATATATATATATATATATATATATATATATCAATGTTATCAAAATTGTTCCGGTTCGGTCAAAACCGATCGTCGATGGCATATAAATATGTGTGTGTGTGTGTGTTATTAAAACCGTTCCGGTCCGATCAAAACCAGTCATCGGTGGCACCAAACTATTTTTGGTCGGTTAGATACCATACGGGGGCATCTAGCACCCATGGACTTCAAATTTAAAAAAAAAATACGAATTGTTAAATGGAGAGGGACCTACCAACTAAACATAGGGCCTACTCAAGCCTATTTAAAGAGCCCCCTACCCTCTATTTCACTCACACTATTCATTTGAGCTCCTTGGAATTTTTGAGCTGAATTTCTTTGGTGGTTTTGGAGAGATATTTGGAGGGATGTTTTGAAGGAGTTCTTGGAAAGCTAATTGAAGGGTTGAGTTGGAGATCTTTTGGGCTGATTTTCTTCTGCAAATTTGGAGTTGTTTCAAGGGATATTTTTCTAAATATCTTGGGTTGTTTTGGGGCTGTTTTTGGTGGTGATTGAAGGGTTCATTTCCATATTTTTGTGGACTGTTCGAAAGCTGTTTTTTCTGCTGTTAGGAGCTGCTCTTCTTCTCCATATTTCGAAGCCTTGTGAAGGTATGTCAAGGCTTCTCTTATTCTTCTCTTTTTCTCTTTAAAATTGCTGATTTTTTCCTAGTAATTAAGAATTCCTAGGGTTTTATTTGCAGATTATTGTTTGTTGCTAAAACAATGGCCACAATCCATAAAAACAAGAGGGATCTAGCATGGATTCATTGCCATTTGGATGAAGCTAAGCAAAAAGTATGCAACTATTCTGGGAAGACAGTTAGAGGTGGGGGTATCCATAGGATAAAACAACACTTAGCAAATGAAAAGGCCAAGTAGAAGGTTACACAAAAGTCTTTGTTGAATTAAAAGCGGAGATGCAAAATCTTCTTAAATCCTACCAAGTAGATAAAGCCAAGACCAAGAAGATAAAGAAAGACATAGGGAAAAGTCAAATTGATGATGCTTTTACTATTCCTAGTTTTGAAGAAACCTTTAGTTTTCCTGTTGGAATGGGAGTGGGACATAGAGATGAAGTTGAACATGTTACTGCCTCTAGCCCTAGTGCATCAAGTTTGAAAAGGGCACACAAAGGGCTGGACTCTTTCTTTGTACCATGTTACCCCGGGCGTGACTCTTTCTTTGTACCATGTTACCCCCCCATGCCTAGGGGTAACTAGAGGAGATCATGTCTCGAGGCCCGCAATAGAGAACATGATCTACACCATGATGATCATGATCAGCACGTTTACAGTGTTGATGATTATAGTTGCGTGAGACATCCTCCAGGACACATACCTGAGAGAGAGCCCTTGAGATGGGTGTGTGGTTCTTATCTGAGACAGAACTGGAACGTTTTGTTGGCCTCCTCCTTACAAAGAGTTGAGATAAACTCCAGATGGTTCTCCTGTGTAATGCAGTGAGAAAGAAGATCTGTTGAGTTGGACGTGCATGTGGCTGAGCACAGGTGAACGCGTGAATTCCCATGAGCTGGGTACATCGTTCTAAGACAAAGATGAAACAGTGTATTAGCCTCCTCTGAGCAGAGAGTTGAGATGATGAACTCCAGATGACTCTCTTGTGTAATGCAGTGGGAAAGAAGATCTATTGAGATGGACATGCATGTGGATGAGCACAAGTGAACATGATCCTAGTGGTTGAGCACTAGTGAGTGTGGATCTCCTGTGAGATGTGGTGAGATAGAGATGTGGACATCCCTGTGGATGTGCCGCGAGTGGCTGAGCACTAGTGGGTGTATGAGATCCCTTGCTATATTGTTCAAGAGTCAGACTTACCTGTAACCCTATTTGTTATGTAAAGGGTACAGGTCGGCCCCACCTTAATGTAAAAGATAATTAATGTAAAAGATAATTAATATAAAAGATAATTAATGTAAAAGATAATTAATATGGTAAATATTAATTATATTTTGAGTTATTGAGGTCGGCCCTATTGTGCCAATAGACACATCATTTGATGTGACAAGTCTTATATAAATAAAGGTGAATCCCCATTGAGGAAACACACTTATCATTGTGCAATCTCATGATTTCAGAAGTTGTGGTCTGAAATTATGAGAATTACAGCACCCTCTTGTGGGCTAAGTTTGGTGATGGTGTGGGAGGTCTTTCTCTTGAAGAATATAGCAAAGGATTGGTTGGGTTTTCTTCCCTTGTTGAGAAGGGTTTCCCGAGATACTTCTTGTGTTCGTATGCATGGTTATTCTTCTTGTGATCTTGGTTTGCTGCAATCATTATGGTTCAAGTTAAAAGCTAAACAGAAAATTGAATTAAATGCATGAGCCATAGCTCATTGAAAACTCAACATGGTATCAGAGCAGGCTTGAAGAATACCACTTGCTCAAGATTGAAGGAAGATTGTGGTCACCTAAAAGACTCTAAACCCTTGTTGCCATTGCATAGAAGGAAAGGGTCGGACCCACTTTTAAATTTTTGTGGTACCCCACCGCCAACTCAAAGGGCCAGACCCTCCTTAAATTTTTGTGGTAGAAAGAAAGGATCGGATCCTAAGACAAAATTTTGAAGATGGGAGAGAAGGTCGGAGCAAAGGAGAAACCCTTGAACATCAACTGAGGTGTATGGGAGAGGAGGCCGAACCTAGGAGGAGGGTCGATTGTCCATTGTAAGGTGGTCGCAAGCCTCTAAAAGTTGTCGCGGAAGTCTGGGTGCCTAACAACAAAACCTTACGGACTTAACCACAGACCTGTGGCAACATATTTTAAGGAAGCTTAAAACGTAGACCTGTGGCTTCACTGGTAAATTGATTTCCGAGGGACTGAGGTGAAACTTTATTAAGGAAAGGGAGTGCAAATGCAAAACCTGTATGCCCTATTTGCTGCAGCCTTTCAAAACCGAGTTTGGTGGAGTAGGATCTTAGATATAAGTATTATATCAAGACACAAAGGGATGCATTTTTATGCAGTAGCCCTTCAAGTAAGAATGAAGAGTAGGAGTAAGAAGATTACAGAAAATTGTGGTCTTGTAATGCAGAGAGGTGAAAAGAAAACATCCACTAATCTAGAAGAATGTGGTTCAGTTGATAGTCAGATGCTCAGAGGATATTGAGGCAAGCTTCAAAACTTTTTGTAAAGGTTAAGGTCTATTCTAAGACCTATACTACCTACATATACAGCCAGGAGAAATGAGGTACATATCTGAGCAGAGTTAAGAGGAAATTCTGGGAAGTTTTAAGGGCTAGTTGAGTGACATTACAGACCTATGACAACACAGTTACAAAGACTTGTGGACAAGTCAAAATTCTGAGTTATATCTATGTTGTCCTATTGCTCCATTCTGCCATCATTTGATGTCATATATATCAATGCAAGTGTTTAATGGTGGTGCTGGTGTATATCCCAACAGACGTAGAATAATGTTGATGGCTTGCCTAAGTGCATTGAAGATGTTGATTACAGACCAGATTGAAACCGTTAAATACAGATCTAAAGTCAAGATGTAACAGTGTTGAGTAGCAGCAGAAGCTACAAGGATAGCTACAACATTATGTTTGGAATTTTGTTGAATGTCAACAATGGACATGACCTTGATAAGGCTAAAACAGTCATAGCAAGTTAGACCACCAACAAAAGGGCAGAATTACTAATATGTGATACTCTCATATTAGATACAGCAGTAAAGGTTGATGCAGACTTCGTCAGAGACTTGTGTGGTATAGGTGGCTACAAGGCAAACAAGCAAGGAATGTCATCGATCATCATGACATTGACAAACAAGCAGAACCTCCATTAGTGTACACTCTCAGGTATGCACTTGTATATATATTACTTGCATCATTGTCATAAGGGTACTTGTAGGAGGAAGGAACCCTTGGTGCAATCATGGACCCAGAGAGGTCTCAGTGCATTCAAAAGAACAACACACTGGAAGTGAAGACTCCAGACTTCAGAGGGAGTCACTTGACTCAGAAGGAGTCAAACTAATTGAGAAAGAGAGACAGTACCTTCTTCTTCTTCAGCAGTCCAGAGGGAGATAGCCATTGATACAGTTGATCCAGTTGTTCCAGTTGATATTCCCAGGGACTTTGCAGTAGGCCATAAAAGGCCTGCCTGGGCTTGACAAACTCTGCAACAGGCAGAAAGAAATACAACTAATGGAAGTGTCGAGAAATACAAAACGAGACTTGTAGTCAGAGTATTCTCACAAGCAGAGGGAGTGAACTATGATGAGACATATTGATCCAGTAGCCCGATGCACTCCCATCTGTACTACCATCCATGAGTTGGAAACTACATCAGACAGATGGATTCTTGATGAGTTTGGGTTTCAGCAAGAGTGTTGTTGATCCAAACCTATACTATTACATTGTTGGTGACGAGAGCCTGATTTTGATGACTTGTTCAGGAAGCCATGTTGTTGGATACAAGCAGGCCTCAACTTTTGATTTCAAGATGAAGGATCTGGGTATGATGCACTACTTCTTGAGACAAGAAGTATGACAGAGGACCAATGAGACTTTTCCTAAGTCAAGGAAAATATACAGTGGAGATATTAAAGAAGTTCGGTATGACAGAATGCAAATCCATGTCTACACCGATGGTGATGGATTTGATGAAAAATAAATGATAATGATTCAGACGAGATTGATCCACATGTGTACCGACAATTGATTGGATCATTGATGTATCTGGTTAACACCAGACCTGATATATGCTATGCAACGAATGTGCTTAGTCAATCCATGAGTCAGCCGAGACAAACTCATTGGATAGCAATAAAGCATGTATTGAGATATATACAAGGCACAGTTGGATATGGCTTGAGATATGCCTCCAGTGTGAACTTGAGTTTGTAGAGATATGTCGATACAGATTGAGTAAGCAGAGAGTATAGTGGACCAGAAGAGTACATCCGGTTGTTGTTTTACCTTGGAGTTGACCATGGTTTCCTGGTGCAACAGGAAACAAAGCTCTGTGGCCTTGAGTACCGCAGAAGCAGAGTATATAGCATTGAGTGTTGCAGTCTGCGAAGCAGTGTGGCTTCTGACAGATTTATTTGATCATGAGATGGATCCTATTATTACTTGTGATAACCAGAGCTATGTGAAGCTCTCTAAGAACCTTGTGTTTCATGATAGATCGAAACACATTGAGATAAAATATCATTATATCAGAGACATGTTGCAGAGGAGCAGTACTCGTGCAATACCTTCCTACACATGAGTAGATTGCAGATACCTTCACCAAACCGCTTGCCAATACAAAGTTCGAGTGCTTCTGTGAGAAACTAGCTTGGTGAAGATTACCTCCCTAGCTAAGAGGGAGTGTTGATGATTACAGCCAGGACAAAGTTCGAGTACTTTCGTGCGAGACTTGGCCTGATGGAGAATGCCTCCCTAGTTGAGAGGGAGTGTTGATGATTACAGTTGCGTGAGACATCCTCCAGGACACAGACCTGAGAGAGCGCCCCTGAGTTGGGTGTGTGGTTCCTATCTGAGACAAAACTAGAACGTTGTGGTGGCCTCCTCCTTACAGAGATTTGAGATGAACTCTAGATGATTCGCCTGTGTAACGCAGTGAGAAAGAAGATCTACTGAGTTGGACGTGCTTGTGGTTGAGCACGGGTGAACGTGTAAATTCCCATGAGCTGGGTGCAATGTTCTAAGACAGAGATGAAACGATATATTAGCCTCCTCTGAGCAGAGAGTTGAGATGATGAACTCCAAATGACTCTCCTGTGTAATGCAATGGGAAAGAAGATCTATTGAGTTGGACGTGCCTATGGATGAGCATAGGTGAACGTGATCCTAGTGGTTGAGCACTAGTGAGTGTGGATCTCCTGTGAGACGCAGTGAGATAGAGATGTGGACATCCCTGTGGATGTGCCCCTAGTGGTTAAGCACTAGTGGGTATATGAGATCCCTTGCTATATTGTTCAAGAGTCAAACTTACCTGTAACTCTATTTGTTATGTAAAGGGTACAGGTCGGCCCCACCTTAATGTAAAAGATAATTAATATGGTAAATATTAATTATATTTTGAGTTGTTGAGGTCGGCCCTATTGTGCCAATAGACACATCATTTGATGTGACAAGTCTTATATAAATAAAGGTGAATCCCCATTGAGGAAACACACTTATCATTGTGCAATCTCATGTTTTCAGAAGTTGTGGTCTGAAATTATGAGAATTACAGCACCCTCTTGTGTGCTAAGTTTGGTGATGGTGTGGGAGGTCTTTCTCTTGAAGAATATAGCAAAGGATTGGCTGGGTTTTCTTCCTTTGTTGAGAAGGGTTTCCCAGGATACTTCTTGTGTTCTTGTGCATGGTTATTCTTTTTGTGATCTTGGTTTGTTGCAGTAATTATGGTTCAAGTTAAAAGCTAAACAGAAAATTGAATTAAATGCATGAGCCATAGCTCATTGAAAACTCAACATACAGATGGCAGCCCAGCAACCCCCCTGATTTGCCTCCCGGCACAGATCGACCAAATCTCATCACATTCAAGCAACCCAAGGTCTATGGGGCATGGTAAGCTAGTGTCACCATGAGGTATGGTTAGTCATTTTTTCATGCAAGGTGTTGTGTTTAATTTATTGGACATGTGGACAAGGATAACTAGTTGAAGTTGGGTAGTGGATCACTTGCTTGAGAAATTGTCTTGGTTTCCTTGTTTCACCTTGTGGTCAGCTTCTGTGCCCTAGTCTCATGTTGTCGTCGCGTAGGGAAAAGGGGTAATACTGGGGGGGGGCTCCCAAGGGTAACATTCCACTCCCAACCATACTTAACATTTTCCATCATAAAACCTTTCACATATTCTAAACTTCAACTATGGCCCATACTCTCATGAGAAAGGTGTTGACAACCCGAAGGTAGATTGAAGCTGCTATAAAAGAATAAGAAAATGATGCTAAAAAGAAAGTGAACATGGCAAATAAGGACCACCGAAAGCCAGTCCAACTTGAGCTCTACTCATTCAGTGATGACCACGATCCCAAAAAGGTAATGCTAAAGCTTGGAAACCCACAAAGGGGGACCCTCAAAGCAAATTATAAACGAAAGCAGGGATTGGAAAGATGGCTAATGAAGGGGTTTGGAAAAAGGTGGCACGCAAATATTGGGTAACTCAAGAGCAAACACACCCTCAACAAAAGCACTCATAGAGATGGACAACATAAGCCATAAAGGAAGCCCTAAACCATAACATCTTCACACTTACTCTTGATGGGTTTTTACTTTCCCTTGTCACTCTTGGGACCTATCCCTCTACCTGGGTTATTTGTTTCTTGTCTAGGTGGCACACCTAATAAGGTTTGATGAAGGCCCTCCCATACTTAAACTTGGTAACCCTCACAAGGTCTTGGGCTTGGGTGATACTTGAAGGGGATACTGGGGCGAATTGTTTACATGGCTTGTATCTTAGGCATCAACTTACTTTAAATGATTTAAGGACTAATGTACCTTATAAACATTGGTTTACTTTGTCTTATATTCTTCTTTGTTTTGAATGGCCCTGACATGGTTCTTTGAGGGACATCTTGGGTTGTGTCCTAGATGTCGTGCCTTATTGCAGGACTTTGTCAAGTGTGATGGAGAATAGTGAGTCATCCACTGACTCAACACCCTCAGATAGTGACTCTAACACCCTGGGAACCTTGGATGATGGACAGAGGGGCTTGGTTTTGAGCAGGCTAGTCATTATGCCACATACATGGGTTGAAATCCCACGGGCTAGGTAGAGCACCCTGGAGCTATTGTGCACAAAGGATGGAGGAAGTTGCCTTTGGAGGCACCCTAGCACCACTGCAGGACGAGATTGCACCCTTCTTGCACCTGGACATGGCCTTTGGAGGCTTATGACGTCACCTTCTAGCCCTTGATGTCACCTTGGAGGCTAGGGTTTGATGGGGTGTGGTTTTGGAGGTGGTTTGACTTGAGGAGACACATTGCATCACAATTTTGCACATTGGAGCATGACACATGGCCTTTGGAGACCCAACGATCCACTCCTTGAGGCTTGACGTTATCTTCTTGAGCACTGTGTCACCCTTCTAGGGTATTATTTTATGTGTTTTTTTTCATTTTGGAATATTGTAGAGGCAAATGAAGGGGTCGGCCCTCTTCTAATTTGTAGTTGACAAATTTATGTGGACAAATTGGTTTAGGGTGGCCTCATATAAATAGGCCACCCTCTCATTTCATTTATGATGATCATCACTCACCATTTGTGAGAACAAGTCCAAAAATTTCCCCCTCTTGGGCTATCTTGCTCTGATGTGCAATGCTTGGAGGATTAAGTTGTGGATGTTTTGCTGATTTTGAAGATGAATTTCTGCAATAAGGGTTTTGTCTCTTGGTTTCTTGGATAAAGTAAGTTAATTTTCTGCAATTTATCTTTATGATGTTATGCTCATGTTGAATCTTGCTACTTTATGCTAGACGTCTTGCTTGGTAAAACCCTAAGAGAGGAGCATAAGTGCTTCCTCCCCTCACAAGGTTATTCTTGTTCAAAATTAGAGAAGTTTCCTTGCCGGGGTTAGCATCCTAAAGCCCTAAAGTGCTAGCACCTTAGAGTTGATTTTGTCCTAGTTGAAGTATTAAGAAGGGTGAAAAGGTTGCTAGAGCCCAAAAGTGTTTGCACTCTAGCAATCCTTCTCCCTAAGGTTTAAACCCTCAAGGCCCTAATGTGCTAGCACCTTAGAGTTTAATCCCTACCTCTTAGTCTCTATTAGTTCAATCTTCAAGCATTGTTGTATTTGCTGTTATAAAGACTCCATAGCCCTCAAAGGCACTGATTTTACAGTTCTCTTGTGGTGAAATTGATCAACAAACACTCTCTTTCAACTCTCTTTAGCTCTCCACTAACATTCCTAACATTGACTTTGACTAACTTGCTAGTAAACTTGATGTTGTTGCAAAAGTTTGCTACAGCCACCTGATAACGCATTAATTTGCTGCATACACTCATCTATTGGTGGCCTAACTCATTCAGAAATTGCATCTAACAATTGGATATTGTTCTAGTGGATTTGTGCTAAATTCTCCTCGTCAATTGTTGCATTTCTGATAAATATTTGTTGTTGCTGCTATAATTTATTTACTGATGTTGTACTACTGTTCATTGCTGCAAATTCATAACAGCCATAGCAATTTTTCATGTCTAGTGTCTTTAAGAGGCATTTATTGCTTGTTTGAACTTGGAAATAATCATATACATGCTATAAAGTGTTCTTGTTCCAGGTAGGTACTCAAGCAACCTTTTACCTCTTATCTTTCCTTGCCCTAGACCTTTTACTCGGTGATCAAGAGAGAGGGCGGTAGGCTTGGCTACTATACTTGCTACTTTGATCCCTTGAAGTCACCAAGGAAGCCTCAATTGTGGTGGACCTCTTCCATCACTAAAACGTGGGAAGTTCTTACTAAGGTGACAATGGTAGGATCCTCTGTAGTTACGGAAAATTTGAGGACTTGTAGTGGGGCTTTGCACAAGTACAAATCCTGCGCTAACATACCCCACACCACCCCTGATTCTCAACCCACCATTAATGTTAAATGGAAGAATATAGAGAACGAGGTTGCTTGGGAATGCATTGCTAGATGGTGATATGATGCAGACATACCTTTCAATGCTACTACTTCTACATATTATCATCGTATGATAGATGCTATAGTTGCATCTGGTCTAAGCTTCAAAGGCCCTAGTTTTCATGATATCAGGGGGACACTTTTACAAAATGAGGTCCAAAGAATAAATGAATACCTCATAGAGTTCAAGCAATCATGGACTAAAACAGGGTGCACAATAATGTCTAATGGATGGGTTAATGGAAGATCCTGCACCCTTCTCAAATTCTTAATTGTTTTCCCAAAAGGAACTGTGTTTCTTAAATCTGTGGATGCATCTGATCAAGTGAAGGATGTGAAGAGAAACAAGGTAATATCAGGCTCCTAAAACTGATCTATCTTTGACCAGATTTTAGCTCTAAGTTTGAACTTCCAAAACTGTCATTTGCTGCCTTTTAGGACAGCAAATTGTTTAGTAACTTTCTGCTGACAATTTTTGTGGTTAAGTGTCCTTTTGAGGTGCCCTTGCAAGTGTTTTCATACCAATGATACAATAATACTCAAAACACATAACACTCCTCTCAATCTTTACAACTCTAAATGCTGATCTAACAATTCTAAGCATGCATGAAATTGACACATAAGTTTTTGGTCAACATGACCCTGGAAAAACCCCCATGGGGAAAACCAGTTTGGAGTAGAAGTATATAGAAGGCCTCAAAGAAAAATGTACAACACGGAAAACATATACAAGTGAACCTGGTACAATAGCAACCTTCATCAGAAGCCTTGGAGTCCCTTGAAGATGTTCCTGCTAGCCTCTTGAAGCTAGGCGCCCTTTGCCTTGGTGTGCCCCTCTTTCTTAGCTAACTCTTGGACCTCTTTCCTTGCCTCTTGCTTTGACCTTGCCTTGCCCTTGATCTTGCACCCTCCTCTCAAGGGTGCCTCCCTCCAAGTGATGGTGCGCACTTAGCTCAAGTGCGCCCCTCCTCAAGCAAAAACTCAACAATGTGGTGCGGCCTCCCTTGCCATGTGCCCTCCGTCTTGTTGATTTTTCATTAAGCTAGGCTCAAGTATGAAGTTCATTCCATTTTTAGCATTTTACTTGAACCATAGACATTTGCAGTTTCACCATTAACAATTTGTTGCAGCAACCAAGATCACAGGAAGAAATACCATGCACAAGTACACAAGAAGTATCATGGGAAACCCTTCTCAACAAGGGAAGAAAACCCAACCAATCCTTTGCTATATTCTTCAAGAGAAAGACCTCCCACACCATAAACCTAGCACACAAAAGGGTGCTCACAAAACCTAGAAAGCTAGCACCCAAGAGAGGTGTGCACTTTTGCTCAAGAACAAGTACTTGCTGAAATTTCCAAACTCACACTTGTGTTATGATTCCTCAATGAGGAATTTACCTTTATTTGTATTAAACTGGACATCAAAAGTAGTGTCTATTGGCACAACAAGGCCGACCTCAATAACTCACAATATAATTAATAATTACCATATTAATTTTCTTTTACATTAATTATCTTTCACTTTATGGTGGAGCTGACCTGTACCCTTTACAACATAAATAGGGCTACAGGTAAGTCTGACTCTTGGACAATATAGCAAGGGATCTCATACACCCACTAGTGCTCAGCCACTAGGGGCATATCCATCTGTGCTCAGCCACAGGGACGTCCACATCTCTATCTCACTGTGTTTCACAGGAGAATCATCTCATTGTGTCTCACAGGAGAATCACACTCACTAGTGCTCAACCACTAGGATCACGTTCACCTGTACTCGGCCACAGGCACGTCCTGCTCAGTAGATCTCTTTCTCACTGTGTCTCACAGGAGAATCATCTGGAGTATCACATCATCTCAACTCTCTGCACAGAGGAGACCAATACATCGTTTCATCTCCGTCTCAAAGAGAACGACACACTCAACTCAAGGGCCTCCTCACCCCACACAGGACCACACAACGTTCCATATTCGTCTCAGAGAGGAACCACACACCCATCTCATGGGCACACCCAACTCATGGGCTTCCTCACCCCACACAGGGGCACACAACGTTCCTTCTCTGTCTCAAAGAGGAACAACACACCCAACTCATGGGCTCTCTCTCAGGCCGACTCACTCAGTCTGTGTCCTGGAGGATGTCCCACGCAGTTGTAATCATCAACACATCTCCCATAGAGTGCGTCTCTCCTCAACAAGTGAGAACCCTCCTCAAGGAGCGCTTCTCCTTAGCTTGATGCGCCTCTTCTCCCAAGAATGTGCCCCTCCACAAGCTGTGGCGCCCCTCTCTAGATGCATGTGCCCTCACACAAGAAGTAGCCCATACTCCATGGCGAACTAGACCCAAGCTTTGGCTCCTCCCAAACCCTTGACCTCATGTGCCTTCTCCTCCTCAAGATATGTGCCCAAGAGCTCTCCTCCTTCTCCTCTCCTCTCAAGTGAAGAATGAATCTCATCTTTGTCTATTCCCTCATTTAGCCTCTCTTTGGCCAAACCCTAAAATATCAATGGCCTAGATCCAATCTAGCCATGTCTAATCAATGGGTGAGATTTAATCCTAAAATCTCACTTAGGAAACCCACTTTCCTTAGTTTGCCTCGTGTCCTTTAACTCACCCACAAAGTGAATTAAATGTCACTTTAATGACTTAAATGACATATTTCAGTTTTGACTTAAACTCCTAAGTCAAAGTGAAATTAGAACATAATGTAAAGTAACGAGGGTAATAGTCTCCCCCTTTTTGCTTAGAGACTCACAAACACAAAGGGACCACTTTCCAAGGTACCCAAATCTCAACAAGATGCACAATTATTATCTTGTCTTTTGGATGATGTAGTTGTGGGGGTGGGGGTTGAGAATGTTGTACAGGTGATCACAGACAATGCCTCCAACTATGCTGCAGTAGCAAGGATGTTGGAGGAAAATCACCCCACGATTTGGTGGACTCCATGTGCAATCCAATGTTTGGACCTCATGCTTGAGGATATATTGGAAAATTTTAGTGGGTGAAAAAGTGTGGAAGAAGCGAAATTCATAACCAGGTACATTTACAACAACACATGGGTTTTGAATCTTATGAGGAAAAACATTGGGGGTAGAGAGCTTGTTCAGTGAACTATTACACGATTTGCAACAAACTTTCTTTCATTGCAGTCTATTGTTCAGCAAAAATCCAATTTGCGAAAGATGTTTTCTTGTGATGAATGGAAAGCATCTCAATGGAGCAAAAAGGCTGAAGGGAAAGAGGTAGTTGAAGAAGTGTTTGAAAAAAGTTTTTGGAAAAAGGCAGAAGAGATAGTGTTATTCAATGAGCCTCTTGTAAAAGTGTTGCGAATGGTGGATGGTGATTAACCCACCATGGGTTTTGTTTATGAGGCCATGGATCAGGCCAAAGAGGCAATCAAGTCAACATATGGGGATAAAAGACAAGCATTTTCCTCTATGGAGAATCATTGATGAAAGATGGAACAAACAACTCCATAGACCTTTACATGCAGTTGGCTATTACTTAAACCCAAGGTATGTAATTTCAAAGTTTCTAAATTCTATTATTCATTACAAAAGCTTAACCAAAGATTTAAATTCAAATTTCAATTGATAAATATTTTTTGTCTTCTGAACCTTGAAGGTACCATTATACAAAATTTTTTGAAGCAGATGCGGAGGTAAAAGAGGGATTGTACAAATGCATTGAGCGCATGATTCTTGATCCCACAATACAAGATGAGATACATAGCAAGCTCATGCATTTCAATGAGAGTCTTGGTATCTTTGGCATGTCTATGGCTATATGAAGCAGAACAAAGGATCCACCAGGTAAGAAAGTTCAAAGTTTTCAAATTATATTATTCATTGCAAAAGTTGAGTCAAAGTTTCAATGTCATTTGCTAAAGCTTCTTTGCCTTCAATTCTTATTGCAGCCTATTGGTGGCAACGGTTTGGTGGTCAATGCCTTGATCTACAAAAAATTGCAATTTAGATATTAAGCCAGACATACAGTGCTTTTGAGTGTGAAAGACAATTGGAGCAGTTTTTAGCATATACACACCAAGAAGCAGAACTGCTTGGAGAAAAAACAGTTGAATGATATGGTTTATGTTCAATACAACCTTAGGTTGAGGCGCAACCAGTTGCTGAACAAAACCCATGAATCAAGCAACATAGTCTTGGATGACTTTGATCCCTCATTAGAGTGGGTTGTGGAGAGTCAGGCACCGGCATTGACAATGAAGACCTTTCTTGGATGGACTTAGACCCACTTCCACAGCCAAAGGTACAAATACCTTCAAGGCCAGGGGAATCAAGCCAGAATTCCAGTGTAGGGTCTATTCATATTGAGGATGAGGATTTTGATGATTAGTAGTATCTAGTATCATACTATGCTTATTTTTGGACCCTAGAGGCCATTTAGAGCATCTTTGTTGATGTATTTTTGTTCAGATATGTATCACACTTGGTGCTATTTTGGTTATATGCACTCTTGCTATATAAATGAGAAACTTTGCATATTTGTGTATAAATGGTTTCGATTCATATGGATGCACATGTTTTCAAAATTTGAATATTTTATGTAGTTTTTGGTCAACTGTTTTTTTTCTGGTTTTTTTCCGGTCCAGTCCAGTTTTACATTTTTGGGGTCGACCGGTTCGGTCACTGGACCAGTTCTGATAACATTGGCACCAACCCACCATCATTGCATTTCCCTCTTTAAAGTGGCTTAGTATGAGTAAGAGAGTGGTGCTTTTAGACAGCGGGGGAGATGATATGAACAACTTGTTTTATTGTGTATTACATTTGTGGTGCAGATGGATGCCTCGCTGATTCATCACTTCCTTATTGGGGAGGTGATGGATCACTGGCTGTCATGGTACACCAAGTTGGGCCAATGCATAGCTAGAAGGAGACATCAAGGAATGGCTGAGAAAGAGACAAAATGAATTGAGTCTTATAAATAAAGAGCATGGGCCGACATTGAAACATATTAATGGTTTCTTCCATCTTGGGCATTTTCTAGAAGTTTTTATTCCAACTGTACTGTCTGCAAAAGGAATGCATGCAACAAGGATTGTCCCGATGGCTACCACGTAAGTCTTTTTAGCTTTCTAGTTTGATTGGTATCGAGTTTAAACTTCAAATTGCACAAAATCTACATGTAAGAACCTTAATTGGCAAGTTCAGCAATATTGCACTTTTGCAATTGGTTTTGGAGAAGTAGGCAACAACTATCTAGGAGGGATATATATTACAGTTTTGGTGTATAGTTTTGGTGGAGTCAAATTTGAATTGAATGGAAGAGAAGTTTTTGATGTGGAATTTGATTGTAAAGAAGATTTAGAAAAGGTTCTAGTGAGTGGATTGTGGTTCTTTAGGAATAGTGGTATGTTTTTACAAAGATGGAACTTTGATCCAAATAATCTAGGTCCTCTGTGCATACATGTGTAGGTTAGATTGCCTTACCTATCTAATGAATTAGGTAGCGAGAGCAACTAGCTAACATTGGTTCTCTTTTGGCGCTTCATTGAGGCTAGATCATAAAACTGTTAATAGGCAATCTATGGGAGTTACAAGGGTTTGCATAGAGATGGATATACAAAATCCTAACCTCAAAAATTATATTTTTTGAAAGTAAAAAAATTATATCAGGAGAGTGGAGGTTGATTATGAATGAATCCTATTCAGGTGTACAGATTGTCACAACGTTGTGCACCTTTTTAATCAGGCTAGGCGTTAGAGTGAAGAGCAAGTTGCTAGGCCTAGTGATCAATATCCTATGGAGAGTGATAGATCTATCGTGCATCATGGTTTAGGTGACTCTGCATTGTTGAACGGAAGAGCTAGGGGTAAGGGGAATGATCAATCATCGCAGTCAAGGAGCAAATGCAAACAAGACTATATCTACAAAGGCCCTGGTTGTATCTTCATCCATCTTTCGCACTGAGACTTAAAGGTATAAGCCAAGGGTAGAGACAATTATTTAGTACAAGAGGTAGTGAATTGACACTTGGGTAAGGACATTGAGTTATATGTAGAAGGAATTAGGCAATCAGTAGTTATTAACACCTAGTTAGGTGGAGGTTATTCTCATTTCTTGGTTTTATTTATTTGAACTTAATATGTATTGGCAGCATAAGTTTATTTTGTGGAATGTTAGAGGTTTTCCATTTGCACAATAGAATATGATTTTGGAACTTAGTAAGATTAATCAGGGCATAGAAGCCCAGAATTTTGGTTTTGACGAAGTGCCATTTGGAAGATAGCATTCAAAGAATTTGGAATGGGATATTACAAGCTCTTTCATAATACAATTCAAGGACTAGAGATTTTTTGGTTTTGTGGAAGGATGATTTTGAGATAAACCATGTGCACACAGTACTGGATGACTTGGGAAAATGAATAGTTTTTTAATTGATCAATGAAACACACATACTCCTATTAGTGGTAGTAATGTACGATCCTGATTCCTTCCAATCATTGAGAAAGGCCAACCTTATAGAAGTTCATCAGAGAAACTTTATTGCATGGAAGTATTTAGATTAATAGACTATTTTATCTCGGAGACTTCAATTTAATTGAAAAGGTGGGGGACAAGAATGTACCAAAGTGTCAAGTAGACAATGTTGAGTTGAATTTCCAATATTTCAAAGAGGCTCCAAGAACTGAGGAGTTGGAGTTGCAAAGGGACCAATTATATACTTGGAACCACAAAAGGGTTGGCGCTGACTTTTGGGCGACAAGGCTGGACTGTGTGTATGTTTCGAATGTATTGATCTAGGAGATTAAAACTTTGGTCTACCAAGTGATTCCAACAATAACAATTTCAGATCACTATCCAGTTTTGTGGGTAGCTAACCTAATTGATGTTGAAGAAGATACACAAGAAGTTCCATTCATGTTCCTGTGTACCGACTGGGACTACTAATTTGCTTGGTGGCAGGAAGCGTACTTGCAGGATAGGGTTTCTCCTTGGGGAATATTGTGATTTATTAGCATGTTTCTAAAAAAATAAACTAAAGGGTATTCGGCGTTAGGCATTTCTTGTTGCTAGAGGGACGATTTCAGAGTGATCGCTGAGTCCCATTGTACCTGAGTGCACATCTTTCATTGTGGGTCGATTCTTCACTGATTTCTGGCTGAGTGAAGGCGTGGAGAGTTCTTGCATCAACAGTAACCAAATCTTCTCCAAATCTTGGATGCTTACTC
>CBVK0100603427.1:0-16830 GCA_900067695.1 Picea abies | reverse complement strand
GCTCTTCCGATCTCACAAAATTCATCTGGAGCCTCATTGTAATCATTTTTCTTAGACGGATGCACGTAATAGCCACATCTATTCTTAGAGATAGCTACCACCATTCGAGCAAGTTGTTTCAGTTTTGCAGTTTTACAGTTTCAACTTATTTCATGTATTCAATAACAGATATTGTTCACTGGATATTTGTGTTTTTCTCCATATCTCCATGTTTATTGTATTCAGTTTGTTAATCAATTGTTTTGATCCTAAATCCAGATCAATGGTATTAGAGCGATATGCTCTTCATTTATTTTTCTTCGTGCATGTCTCCAACAAGATCTAGATACAAGAAGTTGGGATTTGAACCAATCAAGCCTTTGCAAGATTGGTCACGTCGAGCCCAAAAACAACCCATGGGGGACAAAAAGAAATATGATGGAGAAGGAGATCCTTTTAAAATTTTTCTCGAGGAAGCCCTTATGTGACAAAGGAACTAAATGATGGATAACTTTTCACAGATCCTTTGGGGGATTTACCCATAGGAGAAACATATTCATCAAGCGGCCATGCAACCCCCTTCAAGGTACAAGTAAATTCAAAATTTCATTATTTGAAGGACTGATAGATGCAGATGATGTAGATAAATGGTTGAATCTGCTCGAAGGGTATTTTTTGGTCCACAATTTTTCCGATAGGGAAAATATTACTTTTACACTCCTCAAGGCCATCCCCCATGTTAAGGACTGGTGGGATACTTACTCTGAGAAAATGGCCATAGAGGAATCTACAATATTTGCAGTTTCCTCTACATGGGATTCCTTCCAGGATGCCATTAAAGAATAATACTAACCTGTTGGAAGCTACAAGGACCAGTACACCAGATAGACCACCGTGCATCAGGAAAGGGACCAGATAGTACCAGATTTCAACAATATTTTCCATACCCTACGCACCAAATTGGGTATCAAAGACTCGGAGTGAAATATGGTGATAATACCACGAATGTTTGCATAGATACATTCAAACATAAATGGAGTTTCTAGACATTGCCTCATTGGATACAAATTATAGATATGCTATCAAGATCGAGCATAAATTTAAGTAGAAGAGGCAAGAGTTTGGATCTGCAAAATCCTCACAACTGAAGTAGGGAAAAGGAGGCTCCAACCCACACAACAAGAGACAAAGAAAATATGGCCACTCTCAGGACAACCATTCCAAGCCACAACAAAAAGAAAATAAATGAGAACATGAAGAAGGACACGGGAAAATGTTGTGAATACCATAAAATCCCTTGGCACAACATCGAAGAATGCCGCTCCAAGCCGTCACTCTTGGCCAATCTTAAGGATTCTGAATCAGAGGATGATTCTGACTTCGAATCAAATTCAGAAGGAGGGAAGCATATTATCGATGCTGAACCTAGTGCCACTGTTGCTACCACCAAAGTCCAGCCAAGAAAACTAGAAGAACCAGAGGAAGGGGAACCCCTCTTTTACTCACAGATGTGGGTAAAGGGGGCTCTACTTCATTTCATTGTTGATAGGGCAGTTAGAAGAATCTGATCTCAGCAAAGGTCATCAGGATCTACCGACGACACTACACCCACAACCCTACACCATCGGTTGGCTTCGCTAAGGAAGAGATATCCATGTTAGCCAACAATGTCATCTGCCCTACAACATCAAGCCTTTCAAAGATGAGGTATTGTGTGATATTTCTCCCCTTGAAGTTTGTGATGTTCTTTTAGGACAATCATATTTGTGTAAGCGTCATGTTGTGTATGAGTCTAGACCCCAAAATGTTATTATTACTTTGGGTAGAAAATTGTATAGGATACCAGAGGTAGCGCCACCTACCGATATTTCTTTAATCTCTACTAAAAAATGCAGTAAGGTCATTTCACAGACTGAGAAGTTCATCTTCTTTGTGATCCATGCTCACAATAAGTAGAAGGTCGATGCCACTTTGTAGTAGAATCAAGTGGACAAGATCATGTAATAGTACAGAGACATATTCTCCTCACCCACCAGGGTAATGACGCACTGCCAAGTCAAGCATCCAATTTATCTAACCCCTGGTGCACCTCTATATAATGGACTAGTCCATCATCGCTCGTTGATGGAAAATGATGAAATCAAGAATCAAATCCAAGAGATTCTTCAAAAATGGGCACATTAGACCCATATCCCCCCCTTGCGAAATCCCAATTGTATTGGTGTAGAAGAAGGATGAGACTTAGTGACTCTGCATTGATTACAAAACATTGAAAAAAATCACAATCAGGAACCGATACCCAATTCCTAGAATTGATGAACTTACTGAAAAAATCAAGGAGGTGAGGTTATTTATAAATATTGACCTAAATTCTGGCTACCACCAGGTTCCCAACGAACCAAATGATGTATGGAAGACAACTTTCAAATCTAAAGAAGGTCTCTTTGAATGGCTGGTCATGCCCTTTGGCTTAACAAATGCACCAACCAATTTCATGAGGTTGATGGATGATGTATTGAGATCCTTCACCAACTCTTTTTTGGTGGTATATTTGGATGACATCCTCATCTTCAACACAACTTGGGAGGAGCACATGCGACATATTCAATAGGTTTTGAGCACTCTGCGACAACAAAAGCTATATGCCAACTTGGAAAAATGATCCTTTGGAATGAGAAAGGTCCAATACTTTGGATACATTGTTGATGAACATGGGGTACATGTTGATCCAACTAAGATCCAAGTCATCCGTGACTGGACATCCCCGACCACACTAACCGAGCTTCAAATCTTATTGGAAATGGCAAAATTTTACCAACAGTTCATGTTGGGATTCTCCCATATTGCATGGGCCCTTAGCCAAGTGACCAAGGGAGGTGGCAGGGAAAAGTTCATGTGGGGGAAGGAACAAAAATGAGCATTTGATGATCTGAAGCATCACTTGTGCTCAGCTCCAGTACTCTCCTTTCCCCATTTGCAACAACCATTCGAGATTGAGACTGATGCATATGACTATGCTGTAGGTGCAATTCTCACTCAACCTGGTCATTCAATGGCATACCATAGTGAGACACTCTTAGATACTGTCTGGAAATACCTCACCTATGACAAGGAAATGTATTCCATTGTACAAGCTTGTCGTCAATGGAAATATTCCATTTTGGGAAAGGAGATGATCATCCACACTGATTAGAAGCCTCTGCAGTTCATACATACATAGGGAAAGTTGCAGAACAACCGCCATCAGAAGTGGTCCACCTACCTATAGTAGTTCCATCTCAACATCATGTATAAGGCTATTATCACATGAACTTGTCAGAGTCCTGTGGGCTTGCGGTTTCTACCTAAGTTTGTAATTTTGCCGTGCCTCTCTCCTTTTCACAGACCAAGTCTTAAATTTTTCCTCCTTTGGCTTGTAAAATTGTTTTCGTTCTCCCCCATATGTGTTTAAAGTGCCCCATTATCCATGTTTTCCTAGCCCATAACCAGTTGTCTGAATCCTTGATCATGTAGGCTGCAATCGTGAACATAAAGCACAACTTTCCTAACAATCCATTTCGGGCTTGAAGAACAAGTAGGTGGTAGTTGATCCAAGTGTTCAGGGAAATAAGCTTCAGGAGTTTAGAAGTGAGAAGTGTGTGGAATTCTCGAAAAGCCGAAGCCGAACTCCCGAAATAATCTGAGCCATCAAAAGCTGAGGACGTGTGGAGGAAGACCCTCAATTTGGAGTTCAACGCTCCAGAGAATTGTGGGAGTTAAACATTGCAAAGGCCCGAAGACCTAAAGGAGATCCTGATCGTTGATCGAGGAGGGAGCAGAAAGGCCATTGATTTGGTTGAAGGGGTTAAAGTCCTGAAAGAAGGAGCAAAACCATTGATTGAAGAGGACTCATGTCAATAGATCGACAACTCCGAGTAAAAGCACAAAAGGTAAGCGATATTTGAGTTTTGATTTTCATGGAGCCCGGAGGCCCGAAGTGGATCTCGGCCATCCAAGTCCAGGAGCCATGCGTCATCAAATCCTTAGCTCTGGAGGTTTTGATTGGGGCAAATATAGTTTGAATTGAAATTCCCAAAGGCCGAAAGTGCCCATATTTGGTCACAGAAGAAGATATTCTTGGCCTCAAGGCGTCGAGATTGACTCGAAGAAGTCATGGGAACCACCTGGAACATTAATGGGTGTCAGGCCTGGTATTGATCCTGATGAAGGTAGTTATTGAAAATGGGGGCAGTGGTTAACACCTCGTCTCACCCCATAAATTGAATGCGTGGAGAGAAGGGTCGTGGGGTTCAATTGTCAGTCCAAATCTCTCTAGTGGACGTATTTTCTTGTAGAGCCCACACTGAACCACACTCGCGTCTGATGTAAGAAGGCCTGCACAGTCTGACAGAGCAGGTGCCGACTGAAAAAATTTGAATGAAATGTTCTGATCACACTCCTGGTGGTTGCAACAGTTTTTAGTATATATAGGCAGTTTTGATATTTTGTTATGGTCAAATGGTTGAGCTAGGCTCCCTGCTATTGTAATATTTTGATTGAGAATAACTGGTTCTCTGATTATGTATTTTTTTTTAGACATCTTGGTTAATATAAGTCAGCCTTCTTACTCCATCTTATTTTCCTCTGATACTGAGAGAGTTCATGTTTGATTGATTCACATGGGTTGTTGTAACTATATTATGATAAATGTTTGAATATAGTATTATTATGATTTCTTTCAACTTCCTTGAAATTTGAATCCAAGAGGACCTTGTGTTTAAGTTTTTCCTCCTTAGGCTGCTGGAAAATATGATGTTCATAGAGGACCTCTACACCTTTCTCACTAAATCCTCATCCTACTCACCCTTACTCCAACTTACTGACTGAAGTTGATTCAAGACATCAATGGCTGGTGCATGCTAGTCTAGATTTCCGAGTTAGAACGTTATTATTATTGAGTTTTCTCCATTTGACCACTCAAAACTCAATTACCTGTGACATATAAACTGATGGGTACTAGGCTTACCTTCAATGTAATCTGATGGTGACTTCTAGCGCCATTGTCGGGGAACGAATTGAAGACTTTTCCCTGGGATAGAATGACAAAGAAGCTTTTGATTCCGAAGGTGCATCAGATATTAGAACCATTGAAGATTGAATTTGCACCTAGAGACTCCACTATGGCAACTCCACTATCTAGGCTCCATTGTTCAGTGTGAACGCCTCTAGCTACACTGGGACACAACGATTAGATCTAGTTTTTGACGGTGAAAAAAGACCAGACACACTCATTCTGCATATCATTTACCTGGCGAATCCATGATTAAAGGATCGATTGGTGACTCCACTGGTTCAAAATGGAAAGAATCATGGCTCGAAGGTTTTCTCCTTTTAATTTTTCTGCTATTCTTGGTTTTCCTAATGTTGTCCCTACTCCAAATGAATGGGGTGATTATTTGCCCATATTTAGAGAGCGTAAAGAGGACAACCCTGCTCAACATCTCCATGAGTTTCATGAACTCATGCATTAGTGGGAGATACATCATGTTGATGTATTAATGAAGATGTTCATGTTCTCATTAGTAGGAGATGCTCGTTAGTGGTATCACTCCTTACCGCTTGCCAACATCTCCTCCCTGGGATAATTTCATGCAACTTTCAATAAACATTGTCAAAAGTTTTATTCCTTTGAGTTTATTTGTCATAATTGTTGTGAGGAATATGAAGACAGTGATCAAGATATGGCTAGTTCTAATGAAATCTATAAGGATGAAGACCATGAGGAGGAAGAATATGCTTTGGGTGAGTTGATGGAACTGGTAAAATCTCTCTCTGCCAAAATAGAAAGGTTGGAATCTGAAAAAATCACAGAGGATTCTCTAGTCCTTGAGACATATGTTCTTGATAACCCTACAGATGGTGATAGTATTGAAGATTTCATAAATTTAGAGGCCTTACATTCTACTCCTGATGTGCCTGTTGTCTCAGATTTAAATGAAGAAATAATGGTGTATGACTCGGGGAGCATCCAACCTGTGTATGACAACTATGAATCAGTTTCTGAGCTAGATTTGCAGGATTACCAAGAACATAGTACATAGTCTTATCCTTTGTTCACTAATGAAAAATATTGTGAGGAAATAAACCATCCTAGACCTGCAGAAGACACCGAGCAACAATTGTAAGAGTAGATCTTTCCCATGGTTCCTGTTTATGATGATTATGAATTTGACCCTTGGGAGAGCCATGAAGAAGAAGAGGAAAAGCTGAAGGTGGAGTTTATAGCCTGCTCAGAACCTGTCAGCGAGTAACCACCACTTGGGATTAGTCAGTCTGCATTAGCCTTTCACCTGCCTGCACTTGCCAGAGACATTCAGCCTGGTGTGAATAGATGCAAGAAAACGCATGTTTTCCATCACCAACCCAACATATTTTTCCATTCATTCCATGAGCCTGTCAGTGAGTACATGGAGTGGCATTTCCTTCATGTCTTGGAGCCGTCCAACTTTTTCTCAACTTCATCCCTTGGAGAGAAGTTGAAGTATGTAACCATTATGCTATCACGGTTTCATTATCTGCTATTGATCAACGACATAATAAATGGTCTTCCAGTTAGGAAGCTACTTGAATGGCTATGGTGGAAGTTTGCTTTCACCTAGCACTGTGTAACATCAATTAGTTTAGAACTGTATATAAATAAGCTCCTGTGGAGCCCATGGGTGATTATTTTTGTTTTTACTTATCGACATGTAGTCCTTAGTAGGGAATTTTTTGAGCTCGAATCCATAACCCAACAGATAAGGCACTGGAACTACCTGTTCTTGGAAGCTTGTAGGGAGCATGCCATCCCTTGTGGAGCCAAATTTTATCACATGAACTTGTCAGAGTCATGTGGGTTTGTGGTTTCTACCTAAGTCTATAATTTTCCCCTGCCTCTCTCCTTTTCGCAGACCAAGTCTTAAATTTCCCCCCCTTTGGCTTGTAAAATCATTTTCGTTCACCCCCCTCTGTGTTTAAAGTGCCCCGATATCCTTGTTTTCCTAGCCCACAACTAGTCATCCGAATCCTCAATCATGTAGGCCGCAGCCATGAACACAAAGTGAAACTTTCCTAACAGTCCATTTCGGGCTTGAAGCACAAGCAGGTGGCAATTGATCCAAGTGTTTGGGGAAATAAGCTTTGGAAGTTTCAAAGTGAGAAGTGTGTGAAATTCCTGAAAATTCAAAGCTCAAAATCCCAAAATAATCCGAGCCATCAAAAATTGAGGATGCGTGGAGGTAGATCCCTCACTTTGGAGTTCGACACTCCAGAGAATTGTGGGAGTTAAACATTGCAAAGGCCTAAAGACCCGAAGGAGATCCTGATCATTGATCGAGGAGGGAGTAGAAGGGTCATTGATCTGGTTGAAGGGGTT
Organism: Picea abies; assembly: GCA_900067695.1. Classification (NCBI taxonomy): domain Eukaryota; kingdom Viridiplantae; phylum Streptophyta; class Pinopsida; order Pinales; family Pinaceae; genus Picea; species Picea abies. The sequence goes on along the minus strand of CBVK0100603427.1, from coordinate 9,458 downwards.
AAAGTCCTGAAAGTAGGAGCAAAACTATTGATTGAAGAGGATGCACGCCAATAGATCGACAACTATGGGTAAAAGCACAAAAGGTAAGTGATATTTGAGTTTTGATTTTCCTAGATCCTGGAGGCCCGAAGTGGATCTCGGCCATCCAAGTTCAGGAGCCACATGTCATCAGATCCTTAGATCCATACATTTTTCTTGGGGAAAATATAGTTTGAATTGAAATTCCCGAAGGCCAAAAGCACTCGTATTTGGTCACAAAATAATATCTGCTTGGCCTCAAGGCATCGGGATTGACTCGAAGAAGTCATGGGCATCGCCTGGAACATTCATAGGTGTCAGGCCTTGTCCTGATCCCGATGAAGGTAGTTATTGAAAATGGGGGCGGTTGTTGATACCTCGTCTCACTCCATAAATGGAATGCATGGAGAGAAGGGTCGTGGGGACCGATTGTCAGTCCAAAGCTCCCTGGTGGATGAATTTTCTTGCAGAGCCCACATTGAGCCGGGCTCACATCTGACGTAAGAAGGCCTGCACAGTCTGATAGAGCAAGCGCTGACTAAAAACTTTGAATGCAATGGTCCGATCACACTCCTGGTGGTTGCAACCATTTTTAGTATATATAGGCATTTTTGATATTTTGTTATGGTCGAATGGTTGAGATAGGTTCCCTGCTATTGTAATATTTTGATTGAGAACAAATGGTTCTCTGGTTATGTATTTGTTTTTGAGACATCTTGGTTAATCTAAGTCATCTTTCTTAATCCATCTTATTTGCCTCTGATACTGAGAGAGTTCATGTTTGATTGATTCACATGGATTGTTTAATTGTATTATGATAAATATTTGATTATAGTACTGTTATGATTTCTTTCAGCTTCCTTGAAATTTGAATTCAATAGGACCTGGTGTTTATTTTTTTTCTCCTTAGGCTGCTGGAAAATCTGATGTTCATAGCAGACCTCTACACCTGTCTCAATAAATCTTCCTCCTACTCACCCTTACTCCAACTTATTGACTGAAGTTGATTCAAGACCTTAATGGTTGGTGCATGCTAGTCTAGATTTCTGAGTTAGAACTTTATTATTATTGAGTTTTCTCCATTTGACCACTCAAAACTCAATTACCTGTGACATATAAATTGATGAGTACTGGGCTTACCTTCAATGCAATCTGAAGGTGACTTCTAGTGCTAACAAAGACAAGGAGCACAAATCGTGTCACTCACTTCCTCAGTTGACCTCCCATGGTTTCCCTCACCACTATGCTCCATTCCTTTGGACATGAGGCATCTAAGTGGCCCCAACTTGATAAAAAAGATACAGACTTCGCCACCACCTATAAGCTCTTGGGTATAGGTGCAAATGTCACCGATTTTCACATTCAGGACAGACTGTTATGCCATCTGGGCCATGTTTGTGTTCCTACAAGAGATCATGCAAAGAGGATTTGGGAAGACCACTACAATAGGATGGCAAGACATTTTGGTGTGGAGAAAACTGTGGCCATTCTACAAAAACATTTTAATTGGCCAAAACTTTGACAAGACGTCAACAAGTATATCAGATCTTGCACTTCATGTACCATTGCCAAGCCAACCATCAAGAATTAAGGCTTATAAACACCTCTTCCTACTCTCGAGAAGCCTTGGGAATCCATCTTGATGGATTACATGTCTCGCCTTCTTTCCACCAAGAAAGGCAATGATTGTGTATTTGTGGTCGTTGATTGATTTTCAAAGATGGCCATCCTCATAGCCTACAAGAAGAACATCACATTGACAGATACTACCAATCTCTTCTTCGAATGAGTGTGGGTTCATTTTGGGATACCATAGACCATCATCTCTGACCGGGACAACATGTTCCTCAACACATTTTTCTCAAGTCTCTGGTCACTATTCTATACCAAGCACACTAAATCCACTTCTTTCCACCCCCAAACATACAACCAAATAGAGGTCATCAATTGGATGATTGTTCACATCCCGTGCATGTACACCTCTAAGAATCCACGTACATGGGATGCAAGTCTCCCCTATGTTCAACACAGTTACAACAGGGCTCTCTATAGCTCCACTGACCATATCCCATTTCAGGTGGGGCTGGGATTCCAACCCTTGGGTCCCATTGATGTTGCACTGCCTCTTGCAACCACACATATAGACTCTTCCCATGTTCAGCCTAAGACCAGAAAAGTCACCAGATTCATTGAGTAGATTCATCACATCCCCCAATAGGTCCATGAGATTTTGTAGAAATCCAATGCTAAGTACAAGCAAAGCCATGATCAACAAAGGGTACCACACCAGTTTTAGGTTGAAGACAAGGTCTGGTTACATTTGTAGAAAGAGTGTCTTATAGGGCCCCATCGGAAGCTCCACCCACTTCTCTATGGTCCTTACACTATCACCAAAGTTGTGGGTAGCAATGATTTTGAGCTCAACACTCCACCCTTCCTTGGCTTGCACTCAGTGTTCAATGTGGACCTCCTTCGACCATATTTTCCACCATTATTGGACACCTCAGAAATTGCAAAACAACTAAAACTAATAGAGCTCAACCCTGACTACATGGAACAAGAATCCACTGATAATATAGTTGACACACAGGTCAAGGGAACTCGCCAACAGAGGATCCAACTTTATTGGGTTGTCAAGGCAGGGCAGCTCCTACACCAAGGCAAGTGGCTCACTCGGGGCCAAATTCAACATAAATTTCCTCACCTGACAGGGGAACTCAATGTAATGGATACCATTGCTTCCTAAGGGGGGAGGACTGATCCAGGTGGATATTGCTGGCCACCCATCTATTCCAACTGGCTCCTCTTGATAGTTTTTACTTCAACACATTCTTCTATACTTATTTGTAATTGTGGGTTCTAAACATCCAGGGTTGTCTGAATCCCTACACATCTTGCAAGAGGATACTAGTGGCCTCCCACTTAATTCAATTTGCTTATTTTGGACGTTTTCATGTCAACACATCTTTCTGTATTTCCAGGGTCATTTTGGGACCCTAAACAGTGTTTTTTGGGCTTGCCATAGTCAAACTGTAGACAGAGTTAGATTTTGACAGCGTAATATGTATTTCTCAAAAATACCTTTCCAATGGGCTATCACGTGCCTAAAACAAAGGTCATATGCAAAATTTATGACCCTAGGAAGTTGAGGTACCAACTTACCCATAGGGGCCCACATTACTTTTGGCGTTTCACCTCCTAGGGTTAGGTTTTTGGATGTCTAGGATTTTGGAATTCATGAGTAATATTAAAAAGGCCTCTAGAGACTCATTGTAATCATTCTTCTTAGATGGATGCATGTAGTAGCCACATATTTTCTTAGATATAACTACCACCATTCGAGCAACTTGTTTCAGTTTTGCAGTTTTACAGTTTCAACCTATTTCATTTATTCAATAGAAGATATTGTTCATTGGATATTTGTGTTGTTTTCCATATCTCTATGTTTATTGTATTCAATCTATTAATCAGTTCATTCTGCTCCTAAATCCGGATCACTTTCCCTATAATTCTGGCTGAGTTATCATTACCAAATGAAACTAATCCATCTCTTTCTTTCTTCAGAGATATAAATATGTTCTTATCATCTGTCATATGTTTTGAGCAACCACCGTCAATGTACCATTCACTTTTTTTTCTTTGTTCTTATAGTTCAAGGGAGCATTCTTCAATATTTAGTTTATCATGCTTCCTTATCCAAATTCTTGATGGTCCCTTTTAATGATTTTTAAATTCCTGTTTGGTTCCTTTGGAGGAACTGTCAATCTCCAATCCTTGGCCATGTGTCCAAAATTGTTGCATTTATAACATTATATTTCATCATTTAGTGAGACATAACTGTTATAGTTTCTGTTTTATGCTTCATGAGGATTTTTGAGATGATTAATTCTAGGATGAACTTCATAGTTGCTTCTGTTCCTAACATAAGATTTTCGATTTATAGCTTTGTGTCCAAAATTATTACAAGAATAACATGAACCAAGAAAGATAGTTTAATACCTGGGAGATATTCTGAATGATGTTGTTCCTTTGTAGTTTTCTTCTTGATTTATTTCCATGGGTGACTGTTGATTCTTAAACCTGGGTCTTCTAGATGGTGCCATCCTTCTGTAATATTCTTCCCAATCATTCTCATGAGAGGGATTGCATTCTTTCTTCCCCATGAATCCTCTAGTGAATTATGCATAAGTCCTTTGTTCTTCTTCCTCTTCTGTATTCATAGAGATCAGACGCTTCTTTGTATGTGTTTGTTTGTATCCCAGTATAGACCTGTCATGATACAACCTTTGAGTGCTAATGATTTCATCCAGTATTTTGGTGTTGTTATGCTACACATCTCTTTTATGAATTTCCTTCCTTAGAGAAACAATTTATGTTTCTAAGATTTCCTTCTCTTTTTCCTTTACTTCCAACCAACTTCTGAGTATTTATTCAATCCTTTTGGATTCTTCAACTTGGAATTTTTGTTTCAAAATAATCTGCTGATATTCTTCATAGTTAATATTTTGAGATCTTTCTTTCAGCTTGAGTAGTTCTTCCTTGAGTGATTTATTTTTCTTCCTCTATTTCTTTAATTCACTTAAAGAACTATTTAGTTCTGCTTCAAGATCTAGCTCACCTTCTTCTTCGTAATCCTCTTCATCATTTTCATAAGCCATAATGAGTAGATTTTCTGAGTCACTATCGCTATCATCGTCCTCATCAAATGATGAATTGTCTTCCTTTGAATATAGTTTTTTCTTGAAGAATTTCTTCTTGTTTCTTCTCTTGTCTCCCTTTTGATATTTGTTTTCTTTCTTAGGAGCTTCTTCTTAATCATTCTGTTTATTCTTAGCATATGGACATTTATCAACAATATGACTAATTTTACCATAGTTAAAACATTTAAAAGGAAACTTACCTTTGTACTTTCCATTTCCTTTCTTTAACTTCCTTACGAAGTTCACCATCTCTTCATCTTCATTGAAATCATTGCCGCAACTACAGTATGAATTTGGATTTTTCTTTGGGTCCTGTTTGTTCTTCTTTGTCTTCTTGGATGCCTTTAATGTTGCTTCCTTCCTGGTTGGATCACCTCATTCTATTATCATCTCATAGGCTGTGAATATTTCATGTAGCGCATCCATTCTTATTGTACCAAGATTTGCTCTTTCTTCTAGGGATGAAATATTAGGATCAAATATCATTGGAAGAAACCTTAGTATCTTATGGAAAATAATCAGTTCTTTAATTTCTTCTCCCAATCCTTTAATGACATATACTTTTTCATCAACTTGTAGGAATTACGATGCAATATCTTCATCTTCCTTCATCTTCAATTGCTCAAACTTGGCTCTGTAGGTTTGAAGCTTGGCCCCTTTTACTTTAGCATCTCCTTTGTAGATATTTTGAAGTTTGTCCCAAATATACTTTGCAGAATCACAATGCATAACCTTCACATATAATGGGTGCTCTAAACCATTCAATATCGCATTTGTGGCCCTTGAATTGTTTTCATTTAGTTTCTTTCCATCTCCATCTGTTGGAGGAGTGATAGGTGTTGTGTATCCATCTACTACTTCTTTCCAAACATTAAATACCCGTGCTTGTATATATGTTTTCATTCTTCTACTCCATAAGGCATAGTTCTGTCCATCAAACCATGGTACTTCAATTCTAGCATACTCCATGATATTCCTTCCAACAGTTAGACTATTTTCCTTAAGGACCTGCTCTGATACCAACTGTTGGAATAGTAAGAGGGGGGGGGTGAATCCATATTATGCAATATTTTACCACTTTTAATCAAAAGATGTAATCATTAACTTTATCAATAGTATATCATCAATATATCATGAGAAATATCAATCAACAAAGAATAAAAAATAACCACAGATACACAATACACCATAATTTATGTGGAAACCCAAATGGGGGAAAACCACATAATTCTTTCTTATATATAAAATATTAGATTCATAGGAAGCAACAACTTACAAATTCTCCAGCACCAACAAGAAGGAGGCATCGAACCCCTGATTTACAGACACCAAACTTAAGGAAGCACAAAATCCCCGAGTTCTCTAGCACCAACCATAAGGAGGATACGACCCCCTAATTTTTAGGAACCAACCTGAAGGAAGCTCCAACTCCCTGAGGTCTCTGACACCAACCAGAAGGAGACTACAACCCACTTTCATTTCCCCATCCCTCCACCCTGAAATATAAGTGTAGAATCACTATCACTACCATTGATCAACCTATAACTCCCACTTTCATAGATACATAAACCTGTCACTATCAATGTCAATTCCATTTTCACTGTCGTTGTCACTCTCACATCAACCTGTAACTAATGATGAACTGATCATCCAACATGTCATTGTCTCTATCACTAACCAACCATAACCATATCCACTCACATGGATACCGAAACCATCCCCATACCATGTACATCAACCATGTACATCAACCTGTACCATACCATGCATCAACCATGCATCAACCATGTACATTAACCATGTACATAAACCATGTACTAGAACCTGTACTATACCATATGCCAAGTATCCAAGATGTGCCAATGTCTCAACAATGTGCCTCAAGTATGCACCATAACCATCAAGATGATATACCAAGTATATGCCTCAAATATATGCCAATATCACAAAGATGCACCTCTAACAAAGAACCATAATATCCATGAACTAAGTACCAAGGATATGTCCCAAGCATCTATCAATAACACCAAAACATGGACCTCAACCACATGCAACCATATACCAAAAAGGGCCTCCATTAAATGCCTTAAGCATGTGACATAGCATCCATGATACAAGCCTCAACAGAGCACATAAATGGAATATCTTTACTCATGAAGAAACAACTGATACATACCAACTCAGATCCTGTAGTAACTGTGTTTTAGCATCATACCTTGTCGTAACCTGAACCAATCATCCTTCATCAAATATAGCTTGGCCTCACTGAATAGATGTAATATATCATGCAGGGCTTCGCGTGATAAATGCTAAACAACCCATGGGGGTGCCTCATGGGACACCAGTAGTTGGACCAACGGGGGTGCCTCATGGGACACCAGTAGTTGGACCAGTGGGGGTTAGTCAAACTAGGGTTTCTTGAAGCCATTCCTTCTCTGCAACTCTGAGACTTTCACACTCCTTTCTTCCTCATATCCATTTCCTTAGAAACACTATGAAAGACTTTCCAAAAGATCACATGAAATATAGATAAGCATTTAACTTGTGTGTGTGGAGGTGAGAGGATTATTGAGGTGCATTTATACTTTTCCAAGTGACTCATTTTCCTCACTTTAGGGCCGACCTGTATTTTCTTGCTATAACTATTTTACCCTTTAATTAATGACTTGTAACTTCTTGTTGTAACCATTTAGGGGCTTCTTAACCAATCTTCGGGGCTTCCAAATTCATGACCTCATAACTCCTCAACCGTGGGGAACTATGTGACGTACTAGCTACCGCTGGAAACAACATGAAAAATACCATTCATCTAGGAGGATTTTGTATACACTTGAAGTATTCTTCAACCTCATTTTTCTCAGTAAACTTTGGGCCTCATGACCACACCTATGGGTTTCTTGTAGAGTTCTTCAAAGCATCTAGTCGTGAGGGCCATGCTTAAAGATACGCAACAAGGGGACCACTTTGGAGACTTCTTCAATTATACCCAATAATTATAGATGCTTCTAGACTTCCTATAAAGTTGACATCAATGACAATAAAGTTTCCAACAACTAGTTGGTTTGAGAGGATGCCATGGTGGAAGAGTATCAATCCATCATGATTATTTTCAAGACTTGAGGAGAAGTCTATGGTGACTTCCAAGTGAATCTTCAAGATCAAGTATGAATCATATCGAGAAGTACAAAGCAAGATTTTTGGCAAAAAGATTCCCTCAGAAAGAGGGAGTGGATTATGGTGAGATGTTTTGCTCCAGTCGCCAAGTACACTTCCATCAAGACTATCATTGCTCTTTCTTTAGTGATGGGTTGGAAATTACATTAGATGGTTGTGAAATATTGCATTCCTCAATGGTATGATTGGGGATGAAGTGTACATAGAACAACCTCAAAAATTTGTGATAAATGGGAAGGAGTCTCATGTTTGTAGATCAAAGAAAGCATTGTATGGACTCAAGCAAGCACCCAAAGCATGGTACTCCCAGATTGATGGAAACTTGATGAGTTTGGGCTTCACTAAGAGTGATGCCGATCCAAACCTTTACTATAATGTTGTAGAGAGTGATCTAATGATATTACTATTGTATGTTGGGTAGAGTGGATCATTGACAAGTGTAAGAGGGAGTTGGCTTCATAGTTCTAGGTGGAGGATCTTGGATGAATGTACTATTTCTTGGGATTAGAGGTGTGACAGAGATCATATGAGATCTTCCTTAGTCAGGGTATACTGAATAGATTTGATATGATGGACTGCAAGCCCATGGATACACTTATGGAGACAAATCTGAAGAAGTTGAGTGATTCTTCTTCAGATTCATATTCGGTGGATCTCAGGATGTGTAGGTAGTGGATTGGATCCTTGATGTACTTGGTTAATACCATGCCAGATATTTACCTTGTAGAGAGCACCCTCAGCCAATATTTGTTTGAATCCAAGTAAGTTCCATTGGCTTGCAATGAAGCATGTGCTGAGGTACCAACATGGTTCAATTATATGGTTTGTCTCAGGTGGTGAAGTGAAGCTATAGGGATATACAGATTTTGATTATACAGGGAGTGCAGTAGACAGATTGAGCACCTCAGGGTGCTACTTCAACTTAGGATTAGTTAAAATTTTTAGGATAAGCATGAAGCAAGTTTCTATAACACTTAGTATGACAAAGACGAAGTATATCATAGCCAGTGTCGCAAGTCATGAAGCAATGTGGCTTCATAAACTTATGATAGAACTATTTGATCAGGAGCTTGAGATCAACTATCACTTCATCCGAAACATGATGCATATGGGAGCAGTGAAGCTTCAACACATATCCACAGATGAGTAGATAATGGACATTCTCACCAAGCCTCTTGTTGTCCCTTGACCAAGTTTTGAGGAAACATTGGTCAGATTTGGCCCACTTTTGAACTTCGACACATTGGTCGAGGAAGGAGCACCCAAGCGAAGCTGAGATCGTAGATCTCACACTTTTTTGCAGGTTATGTGGACCCAGTAAGGGGTTATCTAGGTTTTTTGTAATGGGTTTATGGCATGCCGACCCATGGGGTTTCCCATGTTTAGGCCTTATTGTAAGGGTTTGTAAAAGTATAAATAAAGAAAAATGTATGGTAGAAGTAGAAGTTTTGAGGGCTAAGTGCAAGTAGTTCAAGTGGCTTTGTGTAAGGGAATGTGATGCAGGAGCATCTCTCCATGCAGCCATCCAGCCACATCAGCGCGCACGCATTCAAAGGCTGAAGAGAG
>CBVK0100603426.1:0-16830 GCA_900067695.1 Picea abies | reverse complement strand
CTTCCGATCTCACCTCCTCATCTATTTGTTGAACCACTTTTATTATACTATCAATAGTCCTTAACATATGTCGATGATACGACATAATGGGATGCCATGTGGAAGCTGTGGAGATAATTTGTGAAAACGATGTTTGTTGCATGGAATCGTTGCAATGATGACTATCATATAATGGAGGTATTATGACATATTGATATTCCATGTGTCATTTTCCAAGTAACAATTTTACCGAAGACGAGAACCATTACTGTGACATAGGAATGCTTAAGTACCGTTGGAAAGCCGATGAGAATTCCATCAAAATTGTGAATTTATGGCCGACAGCTTACGTCGATGTCGTAATGCTATACAGTGTGCCGTCCATCGAGGATGCAATGGAATCATCAAAGGAGAGATGCAAGACACTTCCAAGAATGTGATATATTGGCATTGTAAGTTTGACGACCATACAATAAAATTAAAACAAAACAAATAATTTTTTTTTGGATATAGGGAGAAGGTTGATCCGAATATAGATGAGAATGTTATAGATATATGATGATATAGAAAATTACAATTATGGTTTCTATTTTTTCATAAAACCCTTATTTAATCTTGTCAGAGCCTAAACAATTAAAAATGAAAAATCACTCTTAAGAGATACATGTTTTTCTTTTAAACTTTAATTATTTTATTCCCTTGTGCAAAAATGCACGCCATGATTCACTAAAATGCACGCCTAGGTCTTAAGACACCTGCAATTTGAGCGGTTCAAGTTTCTGAGGGTGTCTTAGATAATTTTACACTTGTTTACATATTTATATTTTCATTTGCAAACATAAAAGTGGCTGATGTGTAAATGGTGCAAATTCTACCTTGTAAATTGAGAGAACAAAATAATAGAAATTGACATAATGAAAATGCACTCCCATGCTTCTATATAGCTCTAAATTTAGTTATCTAATTTTTGGGGTGAAGTTAATAACATTATAAATATTTTTTTTAACATAAACTGAACAATAAATTTATATTAAATGGTTGGGCCTAAGGTAAAGCCACTGTCAAAATTTACAAAAAGAGTCTTGAATGAAACAGAGCACCACTCTGTGAAATTTTTGATATAGAAAACATATGGAAAATTATAATTTCGGGCAACGAAGATGCCATATAATCTTAAATATTTTCCTAATAGTAAGATGGATTTTAAAAACTTCATTACACTATATTAAAATGCTACCCATCATGTATTTCAACTATTCTCTAAGTATTTTATTCTATTTCCATGGGAACTACTTCATCTCCTCCCTATGCTTCTTTTGATTGAATGATCTAATGTCCTTGAGAATAAATTATTGATCTAAAATAATTTCATTCCTATTCAAACATGTTTAGTGTTTACAGAAGTGTTGTAACTGTTGTTCCAACTCCTGAATTCTTTTTCTTTCAATCTCTTGTTCCTGTAGATGTCTTACTTCTTATTCTAACTTCTTTGTTTTTTGGATGAGCATTAACATTTTCTGTTACAATGCAATTGTTTTCAGTCTTTCATGAATAATGCTTTTAGTTCTTATAAGAAGAAGGGACATAATAGTTTCCATATTACTTATTCTTCATGTATTATCACTGTATTGATCCTGTATTCCATCCAAATTTTTTTCGAAGTGCTTCAGATACTCTTTGACCTCATTCCAAAATGGGTCCATTATTATAAAAATGCCCCAACTTGGTATGTTGTTTTCTAAGATATCAATGATTAGAACACAATGTTACATATGCTCAAAAATATCAGAAAAATAGGAGGATACCTGAAATGATTAAAGGTGAGTCTTGAAAGGTCCACCGATCAAATTCGATAAGGCCTTAAAAATGAGAGGGGTTGTGAACATGAGACAAGAAATACCAAGAAAAACCTCAAGGGTCTGGGAAAAAGGGTTCAGAAACACCTCTCAGAGGAAAATTGGGGAGAAGGAGGAAGGAATTAATATTTGGGGAAAAATCATGAAGGTTGAGAGGAGAGGGAAACCATATAAGGGGATGGAAACAAGGTAGAGGAGAGGTGTTAAATAAACTAGACATGTCAAACCCAAAGCAAGAAAATGATAATATGGGTTGAGAAGGGGAAGGGAAATAATCGAAAAGGGATTCAAAATTCTCTAACAACTCAAAAAAAATATACTAAGAAACCTAATCTCCAAATGTCCAAGAGATTCTTGATAAGAATTGTGGTAACATTCTCATGAAAATCCTATGAGTACTTGGAGATTGGATATTGATGGATGAATATGGCAGCTTGATCTGAAGAAGAAACTATGTTTGACTCGGACCAATGACTAAGGTCAAGCCTCAAAAACCATAAAACTGAACCTATTGGATTTTCCATTCTCGAGTTCACAGATAAATGTTCTTCTCACATGCCTGGGGATTTTTTCACATAACTGGGCTTTAATGTTGAAAGGGTTTACAAGACCGCAACACCTTTCCGAATGAAATAGCCTTTGCACATTGCATCATAACAATCATGGTATGGTATTAGTCATTAATTCACCATTAACTTCGATTTGGAATTTAATTAAACTAGATCCCTTTTTCACATTCTTATCCAAGACTCTAGAAAGACTAAAATGGAATACCTGAATGAGAAAAATACTTGTTTTTCTATTAAACTTTAATTTATTCCCTTGTGCAGAAATGCATGCTATGCTTTAAAAGAATGAATGCATAGGTATTTACACACCTACAATTTGAATGATTCGAGTTTCTAAGGGTGTCTTAGATAATTTTACACATGTCTACATATTTATATTTTCACTTTCAAACATAAAAGTGGTTGTTGCGTAAAAGAGGAAAAGTCTGCCTTGTAAATTGAGAGACCAAAACAATAGAAATTGACCGAATGGAAATGCAGGCTTGTGCTTCTATATGACTCCAAATTTAGTGATCTAAGATTTGGGGTGAATTTAATAACATTGGAAATCCATATATTTCATTCAGAGTGTATTTTAAAAATATTAAGAACTTCTACCTTGAACCGAGATTCAAGACCTTTTGTAAAATGGAGGGTAAATCTGTCTTATTGTAAAATACACACCTAAGACTCATATGACCTCCAAATTGAGTGGTTCAAATTTTGGAGTTTGGATTTTATCATTTACATCTATTCATACTTTAGTTGTGCAATTTGAAACCTAAAACCCTCTAGTGTGTGTAAAGGCTAAAAGTTGCCTTGTAAATGAAAAGAAATGCATACAGGGGAAAATGCATAAAAATGCGTGAAAACGGGGCACGATGAGAAATCCATGCCCTAGGAAGAAAAATGCATGCATGTTGTTGTTAATTTACAAGTTACAAGTTACATGACTGTGGATTGGTTGTAAACCCTAAAGAATCCATACTAGGGTGATTTGTGCCCATATTTTAGTAAAGGGTTGAAATACACATGAATCTTTGGCAACTATGCACACACAATAACTAAAATGTAAAAATGAGTACTAACTACCTGGGTCTATGATCTAAATGAGGTAGGAGCAGGATCTTGTACAACCACATCACACATAGGCTAGTTAGTTGCATTTACATTGCGAGTACCTACATAAATCATTAGAGAATACATGTTTATAATAAACAAATAAATAAAAATACATATCAACATGTAAAAGACTCTTGAAATATTAAAATGGAATACATGAATGAGAAAAATACTTGTTTTTCTTTTAAACTTTAATTTATGCCCTTGTGCATAAATGCACACCAAGCTTCAAACAAATGCATGCATAGGTCTTTACACACCTGCAATTTGAAGGATTCAAGTTTCTGAGGGTGTCTTAGATAATATTACACATGTCTACATATTTATATTTTCATTTTCAAGAATAAAAGTGGCGCGTGTGTAAAAGAGGCAAAGTCTACCTTATAAATTGAGAGACCAAAATAATAGAAATTGAACAAATGGAAATTCATTCTCGTGCTTCTATATAGCTCCAAATTTATTGATATAAGATTTTGGGTGAAGTTAATAACATTGGAAATCCATATATTTCATCCAGAGTGAATTTTAAAAATACTAAGGACTTCTACCTTGAACCGGGATTCAATACCTTTTGTAAAATGGAGGGTGCATCCATCTTACTGTAAAATGCACGCCTAAGACTCACACGACCTCCAAATTGAGTGGTTCAAATTGTGGAGTTTGGAATTTCTAATTTTACAATTATTTATACTTTATTTGTTCAATTTGACACCTAAAACCCTCTAGTGTGCTTAAATACTAAAAGTTTCCCTTGTAAATGAAAAAAAAATTGCATAAAGGGAAAAATGCATGAAAATAGGGATTCATGAGAAATCCACGCCCTAGGAAGAAAAATGCATGTATGGTGTTTTTAATTTACAAGTTACAAGTTACATTACTATGGATTGGTTGTAAACCTTAAAGAATGCATACTAGGGTGATTTGTGCTCATATTTTAGTAAACGGTTGAAATACACATGAATCTTTGGAAAATGTGCACACATGCTAACTAAAATGGAAAAATGAGTACTAACTAGTTGGTTCCATGAACTGTATGATGCACGAACAAGAGCTTGTACATCCACATCCCACATAGGCTAGTTAGTTGCATTTCCATTGCAAAGACCTGCATAAATCATTAGAGAATACAAGGTTATAATAAATAAATGAATAAACAAACATATCAACATGTACAAGACTCCATAAATACTAAAATGGAATACCTGAATGAGAAAAATACTTGTTTTTCTTTTAAACTTTAATTTATGCCATTGTGCAGAAATATACGCCATGCTTCAAAAAATTGAACGCCTAGGTATTTACACACTTGAAATTTGAATGAGTCAAGTTTCTGAGGGTGTCTTATATAATTTTACACCTATCTACATATTTATATTTTAATTTGCAAGCATAAAATTGGATGTTGTGTAAAAGGGGAAAAGTCTACCTTATAATTTGAGATACCAAAACAATAGAAATTGACCCAATTGAAATGCACCCATGTGCTTCTATATAGCTCCAAATTTAGTGATCTATGATTTGGGTAGAAGTTAATAACATTGGAAATCCATATATTTCATCCTAAGTGCATTTTTAAAAGGCTAAGGACTTCTAACTTGAACCCAGATTCAAGACCTTTTGTAAAATGGAGGGTAAATATGTCTTACTATAAAATGAATGCCTAAGACTCATATGACCTCCAAATTGAGTGGTTAAAATTGTGGAGTTTGGATTTTATCATTTTACATCTATTCATACTTTATTTGTGCAATTTGAAACCTAAAACCCTCTAGTGTGCATAAAGGCTAAAAGCTTCCTTATAAATGCAAAAAAAATGCACAAAGGGAAAATGCATGAAAACAGAGCATGGTGAGAAATGCACAACCTAGGAATAAAAATGCATGTATGGTTTTGTTAATTTACAAGTTACAATTTACAGGACTATGTATTGGTTGTAAACCATAAACAATGCATACTAGGGTTATTTGTGCCCAAATTTTAGTAAAGGGTTGAAATACACATTAATTTTTGACAATTGTGCACATACACTAACTAAAATGGAAAGATGAGTACTAACTACCTAGGTCCATGAGATATATGAGGTAGGATCAATATCTTATATAACCACATCACTCATAGGATAGCTAGTTTCATTTCCATTTCGAATACCTATAGAAATAATCAGAGAATACAAGGTTATAATAAATAAATGAATAAACAAACATATCAACATGTACGAAACTCTAGAAAGACTAAAATGGAGTACATGAATGATCTTCTCTTGGTTTCGAGAATAATTTTTTCTCTACTAAATAGGGCCAAACACGTGTTGTTGGAAGCTCATTTGGCCCCTTCCCCCCCTCTCATCACTCTCAATTCCCCATACCCAAAATATCTAGTAGAAAGTAATTGAAAGTGGCATAGTACGATTCATGCATAGAAAGTGGCAAAACAAAATTTAAAGGTAAATGAAAGAAAGAGTGTGTATACAAATATGTGGTTTTGTACATACAAAAAATATAACATTCCTCCATAAGAATATATCGATAAATACTATATATGTGGTAAACAATCTTTTTAAAATATGGCGCTTACCCCATTTCAAACAAAAAAAAATGTCATTCTTTATTACATAAACATCCTAATATGTCATTCTTTATTATGTAGAAATGTCATTCTTTATTTTGTAAATTCTCTATATGTCATTTTAATGATGAACCATGAAGCCAAGAAGGACAAATGATGATGAAATACCAAAGAATTGAATATTTGTTTTTAAAACCAAGTCATTGTTTGCATTTCCCTTATAGAACATAGTATAGGCATGTATAGAACAAAGTATAGAACATAGTACATGCATGTATAGAACAAAGTATAGAACACAATACATTTGGAAAAATTTCCTAACAAGGTATGAGCTTGGCTAGTTCCAGACATTTTTTCTTCAATCTTTAACCATTTTTCTAGAAGCTATATATCAAGCTTTGTATATCTATCATATGATGGAATATTAGGAAATAAAGTTTTGATTTTCCATTTATTAACTTGTAAAAAATATTTTGACCTTTCTAAACACCATCCAAAACTTGAAATTTAGTTATATAATCCCTTTCTTTTATTAACATATCTTCATATGCTTCATGTTGAATACAATTTCTATTTTTATCCCAACATGATGGTAGTTCCATTTCAACTAAACCCATGTATCTTTTCATGAAGGTTTCAATACTTCTCTTAATTCAACTACATTTAATTTGAGGATGTTGAATCAAATTCTTCTTTCTTAATAACTTTGTAGCATCCATAATTATAGAAGTACAAAAATTGACACCCAAAGCTTTTAACTGATTTCAAGTCTTAGAGTTAAGGGTTTCGGGAAGAGATAGCATTTTTGTAATAGAATCGACATTGATATAGAATATAATGGACCCATTTTTAGATACCACGATCCTTTTTTCAGAAAGATAGTCTTGGGAAATTATGAATTTACCCAAGTTTGACTCCTAGATATGTAAATAACCATGAAAATACCTAAATATATCACAAGTTAACTTACTTAACTCACAAGGATCAAAGCGTGACAAAACAATTTAAAAAATTTCACAATCATGGTCAATTAGGAAATTTTCATCAGAGGTTGATGGCTAACCAGACTGACTACTGTTGGACATTTGGTTTGGACAGTTGGCTGTCATTGATGTCAACCCTTGGAGAAGTTTGAAATCCCTAGAGTTTTGGTTGATATTGATGGTGAGTTAGTTGTCATTGATGGAGTGGTTGATGTTAGAATATGTGTTGATTACATTTGATGAAGTTTACATAACACCTCATAGGTGTGGTTATGGCACCTAAAGTTGGTTAAGGAATATGGAAATGAAGGATAGTTTAAATGTAGGTAAGACACTCATATATGGATAGTCATTTTCATGTCATTTTCAGTGATATGTGGTACGCCACGTGGTTCCTCGTGGTTGAGGAGTTATGTCCTCGTGAAGTTTGAAGCCCAAAAGAATGGTCAAGAATCCCCTAGTTGGTTACAAGTGAATTAATTAAAAGGTAAAGTTGTTGTGACAAGAAATTACTAGAAGCC
Source organism: Picea abies (assembly GCA_900067695.1). NCBI lineage: Eukaryota > Viridiplantae > Streptophyta > Pinopsida > Pinales > Pinaceae > Picea > Picea abies. The sequence goes on along the minus strand of CBVK0100603426.1, from coordinate 9,256 downwards.
CTAATATTAAGGAAATAGGTTACTATGAATAAGTATATAAACACCTCAAGGAGTCTCTCATAGACACACACACTTACATTGAATATCCATATTGTGAGAATGTTATGGTCTAGTATTTTGGTCTATTGGTGAATATGACGACAAGTTTGAGGCAACGAGGAAAGTATGAGGAAAGAGAGAATTTTTTAGAGATGCAAAATGCTAGGTTTTATGTAAAACCCTAATTTGGATGGTCCTCACGGGTCAGGAAAAGGGTGTCCCACGAGGGACCCCCACGAGTTTCCTAGGACACATCATGTGAGACCCCGTGTGATAGGTAGTCTTCGTCCCGTGAGGAAAAGACATAAGTGAAGGAGCATGATTTTTCCTAGTTTTGAGGTCTTAGGTGAAGCTACAGGATTGTGTATCAGGTTCAGAGGCACCAAGTCAGGTACAAATGTAAAAGGTATGTTATTATATGTCTTATAAGGTTGCATCTTGGTGATATTGAGGAGCATGCTTGACGCATGTGTTTGTGAGCTTTGGTATATGAATTGAGACGTATATTTTATGTATGGTAGATGTTGGTTGAGGTATATTCGATAAGGAAAATTTATGGTTCATATATTGGTTATATTGGTATAAGGTGTATGGCATGATATGGTATATGGTTGAGACACTTGCTAAGGTTTATGTACATGGTTGGAACATGGTATGGTACAATATTGATACATGGTATGGTGTTGATGTACATGGTTTATGGTTGAGGAATATGGTATAGGTTATGGTGCATGGTTGATGCATGGTTTGGTACAGGTGTTGGTGCATGGTTGATGCACTTGTTGTGGTACATGGTTGTTATTTGGTATGGTACAGGTTGATGGTTTGATACATGATTTGGTACATGGTTGAGACACATATCTTGTGATGGTATGTTGGTAATCTTGATACATTATTGGTAGAGGAATGTGTTGGTGATGTTGGACATCTATTTGAGATGTTTCCTTGGTATATGATCCATGTGAGAGGATTTGGTTGAGTATTGGTGACAATGATAGATTGGATACAGTGACAGGTTGACAATGACAGTGACAGGTTGATAGGTTATAGGTTGATTTGATAGTGACAATGATAGTGTGATGTAGGAGCATTCTCAATGAGCATACATGGCAGGACATCTCAGTGCCTAGGGATCATTTTGGAATCTGAAACACTAGGAGTTACTAAAAATCTTTTGGAGATGATTGGAAAAATGAAAGAAGATCAAGCACTTGGAAGATGATGATCATGAGTGATCTGGGAATTTCACTCCTAGCCTTGAATGTAACCGAACTTAGGTAGAAGTTAGGTTTTCATTTCGAGTAGACAAGTAGTCAGGGGGAACCCTAAGGACCATTTGAGATAAATAGAGGTTTTGTATGCCCAAATGAGGATGCTACGAGTTAGTAGGAAAATTATGAATTTTTAGTTGTTGTTTGATCATAGTTGTATACATTTACTTTTAAATGAATATAACAAAGGAAAATTGATTCATATTCATAGTGTTGTTAATGTTTGCAATTCCCTATTATTTTTAGTTTCATGAATGAATGAGTTTTCATTTCGAGTATCTAAAACTGTAAGATGTTGGTATAAGTTTCAATTATTCTCTTTTGTAAGTTATGCAAGGAGTGCATATTGAACGCAAGGAGTGTGCGTATGAGAGTCGTTTTAGACTCAAATCTCAGAAGAGATAGCGTGGAACTTTTGTATGCAGAGTTTTCATACTAAGCGCAAGGGGTGCGCATAGAGGAAAACTTGTTACAAGCTTGAAAGCTCAGGAGATCGAGCACAGACTGTTCTAGGAGGGAACTAGAAAGTCTTTTGAAAGATGCAGAAGGGCTGAGTCCCTTAGAGACTGAGTAAGTTAAAAACTCAGGGAGAACCATTGCAAGTTTTCATGTAGAGTGAAAGTGTGCACTAGGGTGAAGTCAAAGTCCATTGAGGAAATATCAGAAGGGATGGCTCCTTCTAGAAGTGCAGATGAGGTCCGAGAGACAAACTCGTAGGAGGAACAAAGGTCGAGGCCTTTAGATACTTAGACATTCTTCTAATTTAGAGGAAGTCAGAAGCTCAGGAGGGAGAGAGACAATGGTCGTTGGATCACCGATTCATAGGAACAACAACCATCCAATCAAATCAAGGTGTGTGAGACTTAGCGTTTTTCACACACAATAGAGGGAACTTGCCAAAGTTCCGAAGTCCCAAAGTAATTTGGGACCGTCTGATCATCCAAAGTAAATCTCAACCATCCAATCATCCAAAGGAAATCTCAAGTGTCATATTATCTGAAGTAGATTTGAACTATCATATTTGAAGAACAAGTGATATGAATCTGTGGATCCCGGATAAAGACCTGAAGTAAACTTCAATTGTCTGATCCAGAGGGTAGGTGGCATAAATCCGTGGCCTCCGAGTAAAGACCCGAAGTAAATATCAACCACCCGATTTGGGTGAATTAGATCTGAATCATTGGTGTGGAAGAGGCAAATCTCAACTGTCAATCGAGAAGAACCATCAAGATCGTAAGATTGATGGTCACACTCGATTGCGAGTCTAGAAAGTGCCCGGACATTAAAATTTTGAGTGTGGGCCGCAATCAAAACCACAGTATTGGTGAAGAGGTACGTGGAAATTGGAGTTAAATTGCGAGGAGAAAAAAGGTTGATCCCAAACCACTCTTGGGAACAACCAAAATCATGTGTTTACGCAAGGACCTAGCCCAAGGTCACATTCTACGAGAGGCTAATGAAAAAAGAGCTAGTACCTGGAACTTGAGAGTTCAGCAGTTGCAAAAAGAGGTCACGGGTGCCATATAACCTACACCATAGGAATGAGAGGACCAATGTTAATTCACAAGTGATACCATTAAGGTCTTAGAGAGCCAATTCATCTCGGAGTTGAAGATCCTTGACCTGGAGGTCACTTAGTCCTTAGGAGAGAAGGGGGGGTTGCATCAAGTGGTATCAGAGATGAATTTTTTCTTGTAGACAACAGGAAAAGGAGAGGAGACAAAATAACTCGAAGTTGTATTATGTGTGTGAGAGACAGTCAACACAATTCCATCGAGGAGATGAAGGGATCCACATTTATCCAATCGAGCTATAGAAATGGAAATGCAAGAACTTCGTGAAATAATGGAGGCAATAGAGGCAACACAGAGGAGAGCACCTGATGTTGGAGACATCAACGATGTCGAGAGTGAAGAAGTAAAAGTTGAAGAAGCTATAGGAGAAAATGTTGTTGAAGAATGCTTGTTGAGAGATGTTGTTAGATTCGGAGCTAGAGCCAAGATAGAGGTCCCAATGTATGAAGGGAATTTGTATTTTGAAGAGTTGCTGGATTGGGTAAGATCCATGGACAAATATTTCAAATATGAAAATGTTGATGAGGATAAGAGGGTGAGACATGCTGTCACCAGACTAAAAGGGCATGCAACACTGTGGTGGGATGAACTATAGGATGAGAGGAGAAGCAAAGGAAAACAAAAGGATAAAGAATTGGGACAGAATGGTAGCCAAGATGAAGGCTAAATTTATTCCCAAATATTATCAGATCAATTTGTTCAAGAAGTTATAGAACCTGAGGTAGAAGGGTATGATAGTTAAGGAGTACACAGAGGAGTTCTACAAGTTGAACATCAAAACTGGACAAAGAGAGAAAGATGAATAAAAATTTTCCAGGTATATAAATAACTTGAGGTATGAAATCTAGGATGAGATCAACATGATGTTAGTAAGGACAGTGGAGGATGATTATCAATTTGCACTGAAGGCAGAGGAGAAGCTGGCCATAAAACAAAGATAGTGAGGCAAAGGTAAAAGCCCAGCCCTGAAAAAAGGCAAGGGAGTTGCCCATGACAAGGCACATAAATCCAAAGATGAGACTGAGAAACCACATAGTCACTCAGAAAGAGGAGGAAGTTCCTGATGAAGACAAGATGGTGGAAGAAGTTATTCTAGAGGAAGATGAAGAAGCAGGGGAGAAGTATGGTGCTATGCCTATGGAAATACAGGGCACATGTCTTGGGAATGTCCCAAGAAAAAGAAAGAAGGAGGAGGTGAAGCTCACATTTCAGAAGCATAGAGAAGGAATGTTGAAGAAAAAGGAGCAGAGGATGGAACATCCCTGATGTTGAGAAAGGTTCTCTTAAAACCAGAGGAAGAAGTTAAAAAGCCAGTGTAGAGGAATTGTCTATTTAGGACATATTGCAAGACTAAAGATAGAGTATGAAAGGTGATAATTGACAGTGGGAGCACTGATAACCTAGTATCGATAGAGATGGTGGAGAAATTGGAGCTGGAGACAACTGCACACCCGAAACCATACAAAGTCTCATGGTTGCAGAAAGGACACCAGGTAATGGTTACTTAACAATGTTTGGTTGAATTTAAGATAGGATGATATAAGGATGAAATTCTATGTGATGTAATTCCCATGGATGTATGTCATATTTTGTTGGTAAGACAATGGCAGTTTGACAGGAATGTCATTCATGATGGGAGGAAGAATACATACACCTTGGAGAACAATGGTAGGATACACATGTTGCTGCTGATAGAGGAGAAGAAAGTGAAATATGAATCCATCACAATCATACTTCTCATGAGTGGGAAGGAACTCCTGAAAGAAGTTAAGAAAGAGAAGGATATGCATTTTTATGTGGTGAGGAAACCTAGAGTTATCCTTACAAGTAATTCGATGGATGATTTTCCTGAAGAAGTTAAGGAATTGTTGGATAATTTTGCTGACATAGTGGTGGATGAGTTGCCTAACTCCTTTCCACCCATCATAAATATCGACCATCATATTTATTTGATACCAGGAGAAAGTCTGCCAAACAAAGAAACATACAGACTGACACCTCAAGAGAATGATGAGGTAAAGAACCAAGTCTAGGAATGGTTAGACAAGGGGTTGGTCAGAGAGATCTTGAGTTCATGTGTAGTACCAACTGTGTTGAGTCCAAAGAAGGATGGAGGATGGAGAATGTGTACAGACTCAAGAGACATTAACAGTATCACCATAAGGTATAGATTTCCTTTTCTAAGAATGGATGACTTAATGGATTGTTTAAGTGGAGAAAATTTATTTTCTAAGATAGATTTGAAAAGTGGATATCACTAGATAAGGATGAGAGAAGGTGATGAATGGAAAACAACCTTTAAGACAAATGAAGGTTTTTATGAGTGGCTTGTTATGCCATTTAGCTTAACAAATGCCCCAAGTACTTTTATGAGGTTGATGAATGAAATACTGAAAGATTTCATTGTCAGGTTTGTGGTTGTGTATCTGGACGATATACTGATCTTTAGAAGGACTAAAGAGGAGCATTTGAGACACCTGGCACTAGTGATGAGGAGACTACAACAAGAGAAGCTGTTGATAAATTTGAAGAAGTCCTCTTTTATGAATACATAACTCATTTAATTGGTTTTTGTGATCTCTTCAAATGAATAGAAGATTGATGTAGAGAAGGTGAAAGCAATCAAAGAATGGCCATCACCAAGGAATATGTTTGAGGTAAGAATATTCCAATGATTAACAAGTTTCTATAGGAATTTCATCAGAGATTTCAGTGGAATTTGTGCACCAGTGATGGATAAAGTGAAGAAGAAGCACAAGTATTTTAAATGGATAGAGGAGGCAGCGAGAAGCTTCAATATACTAAAGGAAAAAATAACAGAACGACCAATTTTGATCTTACCAAATTTTGGAAAGACATATCAAGTGAGATATGATGCAAGTGGAGTTGAAATCGGAGAAATTTTGAGCCATGATAATAGACCGGTTGCCTATTTCAGTGAGAAGATGAATGATACCAATAGAAAATAATCCACATATGATAAGAGGTTTTATGCCATAATTAAAGCCTTGAAGAAATGGAGACATTACCTTGATCCACATGAATTTGTCTTGTACAGTGACAACCAAGCTTTACAATTCATAACTAGACATGAAAAATTGAATCAAAGGCATGCAAAGTGGATTGAATTTATGTAGAATTTTACTTTTGTGATAAAACATATTGCTGGGAATTCTAACAAAGTTGTTGATGCATTGAGCACGAGATGTTTGATTCTACAAGAGTTTTAGGTGAATACCTTAGGGTTTAAACACCTTAAGGAAATGTACAATAATGATCCAGATTTCAAGGAAGCATACGAAGCATGTGTGAATCCTATGCTGAGAGACAAGAGCTAGTGGACATAATATATGATTCAAGAGGGATTGTTTTTTAAGGGAAATCAGTTATGCATGCCAAAATGCTCAATGAGGAACAACCTTTTGAAGGAAAATCATAGTGGGGGATTGGATGGAAATTTTGGCCATGATAAAACATTTTCATAGTTAAGAAGTTCATACTATTGGCCAGGTATGAGAAAATAAGTGATAGAGTTTGTGAACAGATGAAGAATATTCCAACATGAAAAAGGAAAAATATAGAACATTGGATTGTATCAACCATTGCCAATACCAGAGAGGCCTTGGGATGCAATAAGCATGGATTTTGTGTTGGGACTGACAATAACTCAAAGAGGATGCGATTCCATATTTGTGGTGGTGTATAGGTTTTAAAAGATGACACACTTTATCCCATGCCAGAATACCAGTGACACAATACATGTTGCAAATATGTTTTTCAAGGAAGTTGTGAGACTTCACGGACTACCCGGGAGCATTGTCTCAAAAAGAGACACAAAAATTGTTGGTCATTTTTGGAGAACACTGTGGAAGAAGTTGGGGACATATTTTTCCTTTATCTCATATTATCACCCTCAGATAGATGGGAAGACTGAGGTGGTAAACAAAAGTTTGGGAAACTTATTAAGGAGTCTGGTCACTGAGAATCATAATTAGCGGGATCAGATTTTGCCACATGCATAATTTGCATACAATGAATCACCCAACAAGAGCACTGGAAAGAGCACATTCCAAATACTGTATGGAATGCAACCCAAGGGAGTATTTGAGTTGAGAGACTTGGAACATAGTGAGATCAGAAGCACTAGAGCAAAAGATTTTGATGCATAAATGCAAAATCTCCATAACCAGATCAGAGGATAGTTGCAGAGCTCTAACCAAGAGTACAAGCACAAAGTTGATCAATATCGTAGAGAACTTCAATTTGAAGTAGGAGATCAGGTTCTGGAACATCTCAGGAAAGAAAGGTTCCCTAGGGAAACATATAACAAATTGAAGATGAAGAAGATAGGGACATGTAAGATATTAAGGAAGTTTGGTGCAACCACCTATGAGATTGAGCTTCCAGATGATGTGGGAATATCACCCATATTCAATGTTTCAGACCTGTACCCTTACATGGAATATGACTCAGAGGGATCAAAAGTTCAAGACAAGATTCAGTGGGAGAAACAAATGCCTATAGCATAAAAACCACAGATGGAGAAGATCATTGATCAGAGGATTAGGAGGAAGACCCATCTTGAATATCTGGTCAACTAGAAGGGACACCCAATAGAATATGTCAATTGGGAAAATGAAGCTGATATCTAGAAGCATAGAAAGTTGGTGCAGGAGCTCATTGTTATAACCCTAAATTGTCGAACTACTTAGAGGGGGGGTGAATTAGTAATAGAACAATTTAATCCCTTTTAACCATATAATCCAAGTGCTATATCAATGAAGCATTATTATCCAATAACTGCAGAGTAAATAAGCAATGAACAAATGAACAATCATACACATACACAGTACACCAGTGTTTTACGTGGAAACCCAAATTGGGAAAAAACCACGGAATGCTTTTTCTTATATGTCTTGAAGAATTACATTCATTGGAAGCACCAACTTCCTTTGTTTTCCAGCTGCAACAAGAAGGAGGCTCCAACCCCCTAGTTTCTCAGGCTACAACCTGAGGCAATATCCAACTCCCCAAATCTCTAGCTACAACCAGAAGGAGGCTACAACCCCCAATGTTCTCCGGCTATAACTAGAAGGTGGCTACAACCACCTGTCCTTGCCCCATCCTGCCACTCTGAAGTAGAAGCAGAATGATGGAACCACTGTAACACTATCACTATGAGATATACCGTTGTAAACCTGTACCAATAAATCTGAACCATGCATCAACCATGCATCAACCTGTAATCAACCTATACCATAAACAAGTGCATCAACCATGCACCAACCTGTAATCAACCTGTACCATAAACAAGTGCATCAACCATGCACCAACCTATAATCAACCTGTACCATAAACAAGTGCATACAACCATGTACCAAGTATGTACCAATCATGTGTCAACTACTCATCAACTATGATTCGTCAATATGTACCAACATCATCAACTATACACTTCATGTATGTGCCAACTCATCAACTACTGTCTCAACCATGTACTCAACATGTACCTCAACCAAAATCCCTCATCAATTTCATCATAAAAATATGATTTGTAGCTCTGTAATAGACCTGGTGTTTCTGATCACATTTCTTCAAACCTTCATTAACTTTAACAGCAAGAAACTAACATTTTCATCAAACTTTTCTTTAGTCTCACATGCCTAGTTTTGGATTAGTCAATAACCCTAACTTGAAGTAATCATAACTTTTAACATGTAATGTATAAAGATATAAAATTGATACACAATGTTATTCAGTGTGTTTTATACAATTCCTCCAAGTGGAACTACTTGAAACCTCTCAGAAAAGGATTTATAGCAAAAATGGCATACCTTGCTGAATTCTGTCTTATTCTAGAGAGCGACCTTGTAGAGCGTGCCCCGCACAAAATGTTTGATGAAATGATATGAAACTGTTAAAACACATACTAAATATATTACCCTAACCAACAAATTTTGTCTCACTAAATTTGGATCTGTTATGAAGAATTTATGACGTTTTTACCCGAAACACCCCTGATTTTGACTAGTTTCAGGACTGGCCACAAACCCTATTTTCCACAGCGTGTAAATCCAAAAATACAACGACCCACAAGCTGCATTTTGAACCAAAGATACTTGGATATTTTTTCTCAGTTTCATATCAATTTCAGGATCTGAATCATTATAGAAAAAAAGTTATAGCGAACATGGTGAGATGACCTGAAAATAACATACCTTAGAAAGCACCATCAAAAGAATATATCCTTCCTTGCATTTCGGCCTTCTTTTCTTCACTTTCCTCATAATTTTGGCTTAGATATCATTTGTAAACCTCAAAAACCTATAGATATTCAATATTCTCAAGTGTTATTCAAATGAGAGAGCCTTG